>JAGTTF010006067.1:0-21707 GCA_019095985.1 Streblospio benedicti
CCAATAGTTCATATTGTGTATCCATCGATAACACATCCGGTAATGTGGGCCATCTTGATAATTGGGGAGAAACTCTATAATGAATCAACCTTTGTTATGGAACAGATATCTTACTTAATATCTTAATGCATTGTTTGACATTTCTTTTAGACCCATTAATGATATTTGCTTCGTTACAGGACTGGTACATGTTGTATGCTGCCTTGTAGTGTTGGATAGATTAGTGCTTTTACACAATATTAAATGGTGATTTTGAACACGTGTGTTAGATCACGGTACGGCCCCCCTTACGTATGAAGTTTGTTCCACCAGATAGCAGCAACCATACGTTATTAACAGGTTACATCACATTTAGCTAAAGCTCACCCTCAGTTTATCTTGTCCCTCAGAGTGAGCTGGCTCAACAAGCAAGCCCAATTTCTCACACTTTACAAGCCTCTATTCTCCATTATCTGGAACACTACATTAATTTGTATAAACCACCAATTCATACGGTATTGTCTACGGACTGGATATTAAAGTTCTAAATTTACATAAATAAATGATTTGTATACATAGCTTATTCTAAACTCATGGCTTCATGTGATCATGATGGAAAGATGATTTTATATGTGAACTTACATTCTCTATATGGTCCATATTATGTATTTGGGCTGATCGTCCACTGGGCCCAGCATGCATCATGTGACATTACATGTGACATTACATTGATTTTACGGTGATGCCTGGGTGACTCCCATCTTGGAAAGCCATGTGCGCAACGTTAACCCTTTCAAGGCTATTTTGCCCACCCGGATATCTACTAAAAGGATACCTTTTGTTTTCATTCATAGCCATACTTGAACCATGGGAGACCGATGGAAAATTAAAACAATAACTGACAGATATAAATTTTGGCCACCACATTCAGTTTCATCTAGACATATCCCGCTGACTAGTACTCATAAATGCTAACAATTTTTAACCCTTATGCATTTCGCCTTCTTATGTGAGTGTAATCTTGCCCTAAAACTCCACAAGGTACTGAAAGTAGTTTTAAGTTGGGATTTAGCGGGTTAAAGGGAACAGCACAAGTAGCCTGCAGTGATCCTATCAAACAACTGCTAAATATTCCCATTGAATGCATGTATAGATAATTTTGGCCTTAGAATAAGAAGACTTACAAATTTTCATCATGGAGTTTTATCACCGTGTTTTTAGCTGTTATATTTTGGGAATCTGACCAGGAAACCCCCAAGGAACTTATTAACTATGGAACAGAGTATGCAATGTTGTAACTCATAATTAATGTCTATGAGTGATTACCCATTTATATATATATTTCTCCCCAGTTATCATATATATATACCTATAGAATTAAACTATATTATAAATTATTTACGCCGAACACCTAAAATATTGCATATTCTCTCTACATGCACAATTAGCCAGAAGATGACCTCGATTCAGCATTGTTTACAAACACAGCAAACATTAACCGGCTTGGCTATTGGCCAGCAACGGTTCACGGCGATTCATGAATGAAGGTGTTTCCGTGACCTGCTGCCAACAGAGTGCTTTGGACCTCGATGGCTTGGTGATGAGCTTTCGTATATTTGTTTTGCTTATCAAACCTCGGAAATTTTAGTAAGTAAATGTAGTTAAACTATTTATATCCAAGCTAAGCAGATAATCTGTGGCTGATAAGGATGCCTTGGAAATAATCGTAGATTATATAAATTACATACCTGGTATTTGTGATGCATGAGAACTGGTGCATGCATTAAGCAATCATAGCCAGCACTACAGCCATAGTTCTCCACGTGTAACTGGCGGCCTCATGGTGAGAGAGGAATGTGACCTGATTTTGGGAAGTGTTTACAAACACACAGTCGACCTTGGTGTACTTAGCTCTTTACATGCCAAGTAAAGGGCAATGACTGTGAGATACAACATCAGCTCGTGACATCCATATCTTGAGAGGCTGCTTTACGACTCATAATGTATTATTCGAAGGATGTGTATGGATAATATGCTAGACTATTATATGGTGGTTTCATAGAGATGTGTTGTGTATATTTGAGATTATAAGGTAAACTTGTAAATGCAGACTGTATTGAATTAATGGATTTTTTTTAATAACCTTGGTTTCCTCAACAATTTTAAAACAAAATTTGCTAAGTTTAAATTTAACAAGGTTACATGTTTGGTGACAGTCACGAATATTGTTTTGGAGTAATGAGATTAATGTTTGATAGCACACAAACACATTACCTGTGTTTAATTAGATTGTTTTAAGTGATTATTAATATGATTATTGGCTTTGACGCCACAACATAACTGGTGAGATCCATTAAAGTCATACACAGTGGAAAGCAGCTTTTGGGATAGATTTCGGTTGACATTGCTTGCAGTGGAACATAATGCAAACACCACTTTGCCTGCATAGCTGCATCAAATGTCTCAGTCATACATTTTCTGCCACTCCTCACATTATCGAGTTACTAGGCTTTTGCTTACACTTTGCTTACACTTTGATCACTGCCAGATTTTTTACGTGAGGAATATAATTTTGTGATCAAGCTATCTGGAACTTGAAAAAAAAAATTGAACATGGAACATATACGCCTTCAGATTGATCTAGAAGCAAAACGTATAGAAGCTGAAAAGGTGGTTGCAATGAAAAAGATCAATACCAATCAGAACATTTCGATATTTCAAAACAAATTAACTTGGTACCTCCCTTCCAAGAAAAATCTGTTGATAAATATTTCCAACAATTTGAAAAAAATGGCTATCAGATTGAAATGGCCAACTGAATATTGGACAATGTTACTACAGAGTGTTCTCACTGGTAAAAGCTCAAGAAGTATTCTCTATATTATCTGTCGAACAGAGTTATGATTTCCAACATGTTAAACGCTGTATCCTAAATGCATATGAATTGGTGCCTGAGGCATACAGACTGAAATTTCGTGAATACAAAAATTTGACAACCAAACTTATGTTGAATTTGCTCGAGAAAAAAGAAGCTCTGTTTGACAGATGGTGTTCTTCTAAAGACATTAGAGAAGACTACTCAAGACTCAGGGAGCTGATGTTAATCGAAGAGTTTAAGAGTTGCATTCCTGTTGAATTAAAAACGTATCTTGATGATCAAAAGCTTTTAAATTCCACAATGCTGCAGTTCTAGCTGACAGTATTCTTTAACTCATAAAAATGTTGCTACTAGAAATAAACAATATCAGGATGATTTTACTGTTAAATCTGACTCCCAAACAAAGGGTGACTCTCATTCAAAAGCAACATCTCAGTCTCAAAATTTGCCATCTACCAAAATTTGTGCCTATTGCAAAAAAGTGGGCCACTTAATTTCTGAGTGTTATCGGCTCAAAAATAAAAATTCTCCCAATAGTCTTATCTCACATTCATCAAACTCATCTCGTAGTAACCAAAGTTTTGATCAAATTCAATCCATTGTCGAAGCCAAAGTCAATACACTTGATACATCTGAGGATGTTATTAATGAGGTCAAAGAGGACGTTTATGAAGACAAGTTCAAACCTTTCATCACTGAAGGTTTTGTTTCCTTTGTTGGTGACTCACATCTACAGCCAATTAAGATCCTGCGGGATACTGGAGCTATTCAGAGTTTGATTTTGGAAGGTATTCTTCCGTTTTCTGAAAAGTCGTCCGTTGGAGCCAACGTGCTCATTTCTGGTGTAGAAGGTGGTACCATTTCCGTTCCTCTTCACAAAACTCATTTACAGTCAAATTTAGTGACAGGTGTAGTCACCTTAGGTGTTATATCATCATTACCTGTTGAAGGTATTTCCATGCTTCTGGGAAATGATTTAGCTGGTTGGAAAGTAATTCCAGATGTTCATGTTGTTGAAACACCTGTTCCTAATCCCAGTACAGAGCAACTCACAGAAGAGTTTCCTAATATTTTTCCTGCCTGTGCTGTCACTCGTTCACAAAAACGTTTTCGAAAATCCGATGAGGATTGTTCTTTATCTGATACGTTTATATCTCACGCTGATGAGATTTCTGACTCTACCGCGAGTTCTTCAAATGGCTCTGAATCATTCTTTACCTCCCTTCATCGAAGTAACCTTATTAAAGAACAAGAGGATGATCCTGAAACGTGTTTGCTGTTTCAAGATGCCTTAGATGAAAACGAAGCTGGAAAAGTCCCAGTTTGTTATTACAAAAAATCAGGTGTACTAATGCGAAAATGGAGAGCACGTGAGGTGTCTGCCGATGAGGATTGGAATATTATTCATCAGATTGTGGTTCCCAAATGTTACCGAAATGACATCCTCAACCTTGCCCATGACCACTTGACAGCATTACTAAAGAAAGATATGAAAATTTCTTGGACTCAAGATTGCAGAATTGCTTTTGAACGAATTAAAACTATGCTTACGAATGAGCCTATTCTCAAAGCTCCTGATTTTGATAAACCATTCAAACTTGCTGTTGATGCAAGCGATGTGGGACCTGGTGCTGTGTTGTTACAAGAACAAAATAATGTTGATCACCCAGTATGTTATTTTTCTAGAAAATTTGACCGACATCAACAAAACTATTCTACAATCGAAAAAGAGTCTCCAGCCTTACTTTTAGCACTGCAGCATTTCGATGTGTACTTGTGTCCTTCACCATTTGTAATCAATGTTTACACGGACCACAATCCGTTGGTGTTTGTAAACAAAATGAAAAACAACAACCAAAGGTTACTCAGGTGGAGCATTATTTTGCAACAATACAATGTGTTATATCAACCATATCCGTGGTTCAGAAAATGTCATTGCTGATGCCCTATCACGCTATTCATGATTCAAATTATGTTATATACATAATACATTACTGGTATATGTTTACAAATGTGTATTATTGTTTACATAAATGTTAAGTGTTAATTTTGGTATATGATGCAATATGTAACATAAACAAAGCGTTGTTACATGTTTAAGCAAACGAAATATGTCATTGTTACATTTTTACACATGTATGATATTATGTGCATAGTGTTATGATGATTGATTACATATGTAAGGTGAATCATAAGTTTTTGCATGTTCAAAAGTTTGTGTGTTATTATGTGTATAGTTTTAAGTGTTAATTTTGATATTTCATATGTGCAAAATAATTAAAAGTTTTCACATGTTTCAAACTCTTATTTTAAGAGGGGAGTGTTATGTTTTCGAACCTCATGTTAACGTTAAACGTTCCAACTACTGTTCCTAATTGATTTGTAAAATAATCGATCAATAGACACAATTGACAGAACCATCTAGAAGTGCGCCAGTATCAATAATGGATCAATAGACAATGGCTGACGTGGATTTTTTCTTTTTATTTGATTAAATGATTACTACATAATTTAGTTTGTATTTCTTTTTATTTTTCTGTTTTAATAGACAATATACGAGTCAGCCCCAGATTTCATATTCGATAAAATTGTGGAATCAATGTACATGTATATGGCTGGCGCCGGGTGAATAAAAAGACACCCGCAAATTTGGCGATCACCGCTCACTGTTATTGACTTTTTAAGTACAAAATTCTCCATAAAAAATGCGTTCCACATGTCTTGAAAACAAATTGAGATTGGCATCAAATTTCATGCGTATGTTTTCGTCTTTCAGTATGTGTATATAGTCTTATATATGAATGATATGCGTATTCTTTTAAATGTACTGTCTGTTAACTTGTACTCTTTTTTATTGAATTTCTAGTAATTGTTTAAGCGCAACGCACTAGAACACCGTTAGTGAATAATGCGCTCTACAAATTTAATATTAGATTATCATATTATTATCTCAGACTAACATCCAGAACGCACGTGCTTGACGTATTAGCAGCATGTAGTAGAGGGAACAATGAGCTAATAAGTTTTTAATATACATATTTGCTCATGGACATTAGTAACTTTCATTCATGAAAATCTTAAGTGGCGTTTGCAATCGGGGATACATTTTACAGCATTCTGGCGGCACCTCGTGACCCTATAACGTGAGCAATATCAAAAGTAAACAGGAGGATCCCTCACCTAGATAGATATCAGAAATCATAGTACTTATTTGGTGAAGCTTGTACTAGTACTCTAGTGAAATGAAAGGAACAATAATTGTATTTTGATAACCTGGTAAAATATTTCATATATTTCTATTATTTATGAGAAAATTTGAAAAAGATCACGATCACAACTTAAACTGCCCATAACTGGAACACTTGCTCACACTTGAAATAGTAGGGGTCTAGGGACTAGAAATTCGTATCTACGTCATCGTCATATCTCACAACTGTATACGCAGTACATGTATATAGTTTATATATAACAATGACTTGTAAAGGCAATGTGAATGCATTTGGCACTTTTCTTCAACTATCATGATTCAACAAAATGCATTGCATTTCAAACCAGCTTTTTTAGAAAATCCTTTATCAATGTAATGCATTTAGGATTTTTGCAAATTTCCAAACCCTGTATTGAAGCTTGTTATTGTTTTAATAGTTAAAAATATTCTTTTTTGTACCTGTATTCTCTGTGTAGTAATTTATGTACCATGTATTCACATTCTATGTATCATATAGAAACAAAATACTTAAAAAACTTTTATCATTCTTTAATAAACTGTGCAATGATCAACGATGACGTAATATATCCATTTTGATGACTTAAGATCTTACCTAAAAGCAAATCATGTTCTTTTGGTGGGTGACTAGTATGAAACATGTTACGAATAACAATATATCCTAAAATAACCAATGATAATGAAAACCCCGTAATCAAATATTTGCCAGTAACCACCATGAGTGAAGATAGTATTCCAACATTATTATTCACCCATAAACAATAATTTGATGAGTTCTGAAATTGTCAAGTTTTTTATGTCTGTAACTTCAAAGGTTTTAAGTGTGCACAAGTCACATGGCAAAATAAGCGATGACCACACAATTTCATTGTCGCAATGAAACATAAAAAATGCATTACAGAATTCCAATGTTTGCACACTTGACTTTTCCTTATGGGATTGTTAGCTTTGGGGGGTTTGGGGGAGGGGGGTGTGGCAAACATGCACAACAAATTTGCTGTAGCTAGACTTCTAGTATCTGAAATTATGAGGTTTTTGGTCTAATTTGGAAGTGTCAGTTGAACATAATATGTGGGATGGGCGATGGCAATGACTTCTTTCTGAGTCTTTTCTTATGAATTCCTTTGTCTGTAATTGTAGGGTTGCCATATTTGTGCAAACTTTGATGAAAAATGAACTATTTGAAATTGTAAAGTTTTTTATGTCTGTAACTTGAAAGGTTTTAAGTGTGTACAAGTCACATGGCCAAATAAGCAATGACCACACGATTTCCTTGTCGCAATGAAACATATAGAAAATGCATTACAGAATTCAAATGTTGAGAACACTTGACACTTGACAAATTTTTTCTTCTAATATCGGAAATTTTGGGATTTGGAAGTTCAGTTGAACATTATATGTGGGATGGGCGATGGACTTTTTCTAAGTCTTTTCTAATGAAGCTTTGGTCTGTAATTGTAGGGGTTCCATTATTTGTGCAAACTTTGAAAAAAAAGAACTATCTGAAATTGGTTTTTATGGTAACTTGAAAGGTTTTTGGCAAACATGGCTGCAACAAATTTGCTGAAACATATAGAAAATGCATTACAGAATTCTGAGAACAGACTTTTCCTTATGGGAGTATCATGCACAACAAATTTTGTAGCTAGACTTCTAATATCGGAAATTTTGAGGTTTTTGGTCTAATTTGGAAGTGTCAGTTGAACATTATATGTGGGATGGGCGATGTCAATGACTTCTTTTTCTAAGTCTTTTTCTAATGAAGCTTTGGTCTGTAATTGTAGGGTTCCATTATTTGTGCAAACTTTGAAAAAAGAACTATCTGAAATTGTCAAGTTTTTATGTCTGTAACTTGAAAGGTTTTTAAGTATGTACAAGTCACATGGCAAAATAAGCGATGACCACACGATTTCCTTGTCGCAATGAAACATATAGAAAATGCATTACAGAATTCCAATGTATGAATGTTTGACTTTTCCCTATGGGATTGTTAGGTTGGGGGGGGGGGTTGGCAAACATGCACAACAAATTTGCTGTAGCTAGACTTCTAATATCTGAAATTATGAGGATTTTGGTCTAATTTGGAAGTGTCAGTTGAAGATTATATGTGGGATGGGCGATGGCAATGACTTCTCTCTGAGTCTTTTCTTATGAAGGCTTGGTCTGTAATTGTAGGGTTGCCATATTTATGCAAACTTTGATGAAAAAATGAACTATCTGAAATTGTCAAGTTTTTATGTCTGTAACTTGAAAGGTTTTAAGTGTGTACAAGTCACATGGCAAAATAAGCGATGACCACACAATTTCATTGTCGCAATGAAACATAGAAAATGCATTCAGAATTCCAATGTTTGAACTCTTGACTTTTCCTTATGGGATTGTTAGCCTTTTGGGGTGGGGGGGGGGGGTTGGCAAACATGCACAACAAATTTGCTGTAGCTAGACTTCTAGTATCTGAAATTATGAGGTTTTTGGTCTAATTTGGAAGTGTCAGTTGAACATTATATGTGGGATTGGCGATGGCATTCAATTCTTTCTGAGTCTTTTCTTATGAAGCCTTGGTCTGTAATTGTAGGGTTGCCATATTTGTGCAAACTTTGATGAAAAAAAGTGAACTATCTGAAATTGTAAAGTTTTTATGTCTGTAACTTGAAAGGTTTTAAGTGTGTACAAGTCACATGGCAAAATAAGCGATGACCACACGATTTCCTTGTTGCAATGAAACATATAGAAAATGCATTACAGAATTCCAATGTTTGAACACTTGACTTTTCCTTATGGGATTGTTTGCTTTGGGGGTGTTGGGGGGGGGGGGGTTGGCAAACATGCACAACAACTTTGCTGTAGCTAGACTTCTAGTATCTGAAATTTTGAGGTTTTTGGTCTAATTTGGAAGTGTCAGTTGAACATTATATATGGGATGGGCGATGGCAATGACTTCTTTCTGAGTCTTTCCTTATGAAGCTTTGGTCTGTAATTGTAGGGGTTCTCATATTTGTGCAAACTTTGAAAAAAAAGAACTATCTGAAATTGTCAAGTTTTTATGTCTGTAAGTTGAAAGGTTTTAAATGTGTACAAGTCACATGGCAAAATAAGCTATGACCACACAATTTCATTGTCACAATGAAACATATAGAAAGTGCATTACAGAATTCCAATGTTTGAACACTTGACATTTACTTATGGGATTGTTAGCTTTTTGGGGTGTTGGGGGGAGGGGGTTGGCAAACATGCACAACAAATTTGCTGTAGCTAGACTTCTAGTATCGGAAATTTTGAGGTTTTTGGTCTAATTTGGTAGTGTCAGTTGAACATTATATGTGGGATTGGCGTTAGCATTCACTTCTTTCTGAGTCTTTTCTTATGAAGCCTTGGTCTGTAATTGTAGGGTTGCCATATTTGTGCAAACTTTGATGAAAAAATGAACTATCTGAAATTGTCAAATTTTCATGTCTGTAACTTGAAAGGTTTTAAGTGTGTACAAGTCACATGGCAAAATAGCGATGACCACACGATTTCCTTGTCACAATGAAACATATAGAAAATGCAATAGAGAATTCCAATGTTGAGAACATTTGACTTTTCTTACGGCATTGTTAGCTTTGGGGGTGTTGGGGGACGGTGGGGAGGTTGGCAAACATGCACAACAAATTTGCTGTAACTAGACTTCTAGTATTTGAAATTTTTGAGGTATTTGGTCTAATTTGGAAGTGTCAGTTGAACATTATGTGTGGAATGGGCGATGGCAATTACTTCTCTGAGTCTTTTTCTTATGAAGCTTTGGTCTGTAATTGTAGGGTTCCCATATTTGTGCAAACTTTGACAAAAAAGAACTATCTGAAATTGTCAAGTTTTTATGTCTGTAACTTGAAAGGTTTTAAGTGTGTACAAGTCACATGGCAAAATAAGCGATGACCACACGATTTCATTGTAGCAATGAAACATATAGAAAATGCATTACAGAATTCCAATGTTTAAACGCTTACAAAACATTAAAAACATAAAAAATGTTTAAACGCATACAAAACATTGAAAATGTAAAAATTGAATATTTAGCCCATATAACCTTATAAGCCTGCAAAGAATGAGTCATTGTTTTTCACTCCAGCTTGGTCTTTACAAAATGCATTGTAATGGGAAAACTATTGAAGATAAAAGGTTCATTTCACATTCCCACAAAAAACAACTGCCAAATTATTTGCAAATACATAGATCTACATGCAAATAAGCCATTCCAATCTGACGGATACGTTTTAATGCATAATCCCATGTTTTCACGTCAATCATGTCAACAATTACAGTTACACACGGTCACAGGTTTATCCCAGATCTAGTCCATCAGTCTCAGAGTACAGTTATTTGTGAAATTGTGTAGACTTCATTTTTCGTCAATATTCCCATTCATTAGATCTGGACATGACAACCAAGATGAATTTTTTGAAGCGATTGGAAAATTTGCATATTAGCTATGGATAGACAGAAGGAACATAACGTAATAATATTAGCTTTTAACAGAGATTTGCCAAACTTTTCAATGAGTCTCTCTGAATAAAGTCCTGTATAGTTCGGATGTTTGATCCTGGGTATGTATCCTTGCTGTTGATCTGTCAATTCCAGTATGTGTGAGTTATATTCCAGAATTTATAGTGGTATGAAATTTTGCAGACCATGGTCCATGGAATAGCTTTCTTATCAATGTCACGATCACAAACAGGCTTCTAACTACACGTGCATCGTCCAAATTTTCCTCCTTGCTTCTCTAACTTTTCATGGTCACACCGGCATTTATTTTGCAATGATTTATTCTATTTTATAAGCAGAAAAATCGGAAAATATGCAGCAAGTCCATATCCTGTGTTAGAAATTATCCAACATGGCCGGGGAGATTTTAACCCTTAGTCTCTATCACATTCCTTTACTACGGTGAACTGAGTGAAGCGAACCGAGTCAGAAGGCGGCTGTCTTACTATAAATAGCACAAGCAAAAATCAATACGTCGTTGCAGTAACAAACAAACTGTAATTGCATAGATATTTGGCCATATTTTGTTGTGATTTTTAGTATTTTCTAGTGAAAAAAAATATGGAACTTTATTAGGGATTCGATATTTGAAAAAATGGTTTGGAATACAAATTTTTTAGATAGATAGATACCTAATTTTGCTGTGCATGATTTATAGTAGAATTTTTTGGAATCTAGATGGACACCTAAGTTTGTGCATGATTTATAAATTTTTTTTTATTCACTAATTGTAATAAATGGCCTAAGGCTCATCTTAAGATTTCACAGAAGACAGTCTTCAATAATGTAAGACTTAGTCAGACTGCCTGGTAGTATTAAAGAGGATTGATATTAGATATTATTATGTGTTACATATGGATATATTAAACATATAAAGTCACACAAGTACATAACCTTACTGTGATACAAAATGCCAGTATTACACTCCGTTACAAGTACAATACGCAGAAAGAATTTTCCCCTCTTCCATGCATTGTAGTAGGCCAATTTGGTAACAGGATCACGATCTCTTATTCTGGGTTTGACTTTGCTTCTTATAGCAAAATATTTGCTCTCATCATATTTTTGGAAAAGTATTTCCAAAACATCACCATTAATGGCCATTGTATATCCTTTCATTTTATTATATTGTCTAAAGATTGCATGATCATAGTCATCAAAAGAAGTCGAATAATTGTACATATCAAACATAGAAATTAAACATAGTTTTAAACAGGATAATAGTCCAATTATACACATTGAGCTTTCAACAGGAACTCCTGCCTTGATCACAATGACGTCACGAGTCGTCACTGTGCACGCAGGAAAGTCCTCAGCTGCGTGCCCCCCCCCCGCACCCCCTCATGGGTCTGCACGCTGGTCCGTATGTCCGGTAGTCTATGTCTCCCCCCATCCCTGTTCAGGGATGGCTTCAGTTTTCTGATCTGAATGGCTTCCTTGACTCCTCTTTCACTAAGTTAATTAATCTAGTAGTACTTCTCTTTGTTGTGTTGTGTTTTACGAGACAGTTATTTTAAGGTTCTTTTATCTATCAGTGATGATGACACGAACGAAAGATGTTGAAATATATAACTTTTAATCATGTAAACAAATATGACATTGGTAGTAAACAATATCTACAAACGCTAATAACTAGTTAAATAATCACAGTATCAACACTAATATAAATTACTAAACGATCACTATTAATTAAACTACTAATTGGCGAGACTCAATAATATAAACTATATCTATAACAAAAGCTTATTACCAAAATACACTCAAGACGGTCAAGTTGTACGGAAGAAGTCCGATTCAAGAGTCCGCACTGTATACAAAATGTGACCTCCTTTTATAGGTTCGCTGTGTGTTTACCTTGACAACCTAGCGACTTTCCTTAGAAACGGAACCGGAAGTACCCTCACGATAACAATAATAATACTTAGAAAACATATAAAAAATCTAAATACATGAATATAACATCAAGACAAATGACATAATTATATCCAAACAATAATAATATTTCTAGAGATTGTTATGCAAGTATCTAAATGCGCACGTCGCAAGTACACGACACACAGCTCGCCAAAACAACAACATTGACATGCCGGTAATGACACGTGCGTTCTTCCCTGGTCACGTTCTTTACATTACACCTCCCTCTTAAAAAACATGTCATGACCTCATGACTTGTATTAAAAAAAAAAAAAATAATAATATATAATATTTGCATATACTAAAATACACCACAGAGGATGCACCCCTCCAAAAATTCTAAAAACAAAAATAAACAAAAACAACAACATTGACATGAGGATAACTATTTACACAACCTCATATTATAAAAAAAAAATGTCATAAAGTCTTCTCTTATTATCTAAATAATTACGTAAAATGACTGTATAATACATCCCTGAGTAAAATATAAATGACTTTATTAACTACAAATTTTCAATGAACACATTCATGAAGACATTTCAATATATTTTTAATCTAAAACAAAATTAAATCAAATAACCACAATGAGTCCACCCTTAAAAACTATCATATCACACTCCTATCACATATATATCACACCATCACACCATCCACGATACTACATTCAGTCCTTCATCTGTAACGCCAGCCACTTCCCGGCCATCACCCTCAGTGCTGCATTTTCCGCTTCCAATTCGCGTATTCTTTGCCTAGCAGCAAACAGTTCCTGATGTTCTTCTTTCTTGGATTCTATTAATCGCAGTCTGGTTGTTTGTACTTCTAGCATATCACACTCTTGAATCAGCATGTCTCTCATTTTCCTCTTTTCTTTAAGTTTTTTCTTTGACTCTTCTAGTTCGTACCAACTATTGTCCCTTGGTGGTCCGGACTGAACTAGGTAACTCACCGCTGGGGTTGCTGCCAGAGTAGGATGTGCTTTTTCATCCAAGCTTTCAAAAAAACTTATCAAGTTCTCGTTCCTTTCCGAACATGATGTAGCAGAGGGAAAGAGATCCTGTCTTTTGTCTACTTTTTCTTGATCTTTATCATTTCTATTTTCTTTATCTTCTTCTTGTTTATCAATATATCGTTTGTTTTTGACTACTTTCATATCTGATATCATCTTTTTCTTTTTATTCTCTGCCATCTCACCCTGCCATTTATGTACACTCTTCCCGTGACGCATTAAATCATCCACACGTAGGCTTTTTTTTCCACAATCGATACATTTGTACAGATTCACAGTCTTTTCGTGAAATACATTGTTATGTCTTATGAGATTGCTTGGATGCCCAAAACTCATCTTGCATGTGTTGCACTTCAATGCCTGAGCCTTCTTTTTCTTCACTTCTTTTCCTTCATCAATCACATTTGTATTATCACATTCATTAAAAATCTCTTCATATACATCATTTGTATCATTTGCACCATTTGCCTGAGCCTTCTTTTTCTTCACTTCGTTATCATTTGCATTATCACATTCATTAAAAATCTCTTCAAATACATCATTTGTATCATTTGTACCATTTCCATCCATCATATTCCGCCACTCGTCATGCTGTGCAGCTGCAATCAGCTCTCCCAGCTCCTCTGCGTCAAATACAAACTCATCCATCTTCTGAAATAGAGCAATGGATCATAAATATTTGTCATTTCGTGCAAACTACTTGCTTTATAGACAAATATTCTTTTATGCTCTATTGTTTAATTCACACTCATTCATACTGGATATTGCTCACTACCAATTCATCACTTATTATATATATACAATTCAATACACACAACCTTAGATCATTAATCGCCAGTCTGAGTGTATTTATCAGTATTTAGCCATGATGTTGGGATATCATCATGGTCATAAATTTTTATATGATCAACATGTACTTTAATTTTTCTACCAAATTCCTCATGTTGAACAATATATGTCACATCACCTAGTTTATCTATGACTAGTGATGGCCCTTGCCAAGGAACACCAAATTTATTATGTAATTCTGGTGGATATAATACCCACACCCAATCTCCAATTTTAAATTTTCTTATTTTTGAATTTTTATCATAATATGTTTTCTGACGTTCTGTTTGTGTTTTCAGGTGTTCTCGTGCCTTTTGTGATGCGGTTTGTGATGCATCCCTTAGCCATTCAGTATATTCACAGTAGCACAATGGAGCTTTATCTTCCAATATTGCTTTTCCATACATTAAATGTACTGGCAATCTATTTTCAGTACCAAACATCAATCGGTTTGGTGTGAAGCCAGTGGCTGAATGAACACTAGAGTTAAAAGCCTCCATACAAAATGGAAGATAATCTGGCCAAGATTTAGGATTATCTTGTACTACTGACTTAAGCATTTTAATCAAAGTTCGATTATTGCGTTCGATAACGGCATTATGTTGTGGGCGGTATCTTGGTGTCACAGACTTATGAATATCTAGTATTGAACACATTTCTTTGAATAAATCGGATTCAAAATTTTTACCTCCATCAGAGTGTAAATTTATTGGATAGCCAAATCGAGGAAAAAATTGTGTACATAGTAAATCAGCACATGTTTGCGCTGTATTTTCCCTCATTGCATAAAATTCACTATATTTAGTGAATAAATCACTTGCTACCATAATAGAATTGTATCCATCCTCACTCTCTGGGACTTTCAAAATGTCAATACTGACTGTTTCCATTCTCCTAAGTGGTGGTTTTGATTGTAAAGGTGCACGTTTAGGATTCAATTTCGCATTAACTGTTTCACAATTTTTACATTTTGTACACCAATTAATAATGTCTTGTTTGTAATTTGGCCAATAGAAGTTTGCACGTACTTTATGATATGTTGTCTGTATGCCCCTATGAGCGGCTGATTTATGAGAATGTAATAATCTTAATAACTCCATTCTCATCTCTTTTGGCAGTATAATTTGCAAACTTACTGATTTATCAGTATCGCACGATGTATATTTTCTGTACAATATACCGTCATGTACTTCTAGACAATTCCAACCTTGACATAAAAGTACAAATTCCATTTCAGCATTTTTCAATATGCTCTTATCTGGAGGGTCAGAATTTTCATTTTTCAACTCAATGATTTTTCCTAAAACAGGATCATTTTTCTGTTTTTCTCTTATTTCATCATTTGACCATGATTTCAACCAAGATGGTTGTTCATGTGCTATCATTGGTACCATTTTGTTAGTTTCTGTACTAATTTCACTTGTATTTCTATCTTTACTCTGAGAAGTGTCGACCTGCGCTAATTTCTTAGCTACACTTCTTGTTATGACCAAACAATCACACACATCACTTAAGTTAGTATCACATTCAACATGAGTACCCTCTGTCTCATGATTTCTACTAGGTGATAAAAGTACGCAAATTTTATCACATAACTTGGGTGATTTAACATCACATTCTAAACTAGGTGATAAGCTTTCACATAACCTATATGATACCTCAGCATCACATGTATTTCTAGTAACTGAACTACTTGCTGTAGCATCATTAACACTTTTTAGTGATATGGCTCCAGTATTACGTCCGTTACTACCAACTAAATTTTCACATGGTGACAAGCTTTCACATATTCCACTAGGTGATTTAATATCACATTCTACACTAGGTGATTTAACATCACCTTCTACACTAGGTGATCCGTGATCACATACTTCACTAAGTGATACTTCATCATAAGCAATGCATATACAAGCATCTTTGTCAAACGTACAATCTGGACAGTCATCTCTTTTACATCGTCTGGGTGGTTGTAATCGAGACAACGTGTCTGCATTTGTATGCTTCGTACCTAACCTATGTACCATTAAATATGAATAGCCATTAAGTTTTTGTAACCATCTAAATAACATGCCCTCAGGATTTTTGAAATTCTTCAACCATGTAAGACTTGCATGGTCTGTTCGTATAATAAAAGGTTTAGCACACAAATAATAGTGGTATTCTGAGAGGAACATAATAATGCTACACAGTTCTCTCATAGTTGTACACATATTTCTTTGTGTATTGCTAAATTTTTTACTTCCATATGCAATGACGCGTTCGACTCCATTTTGAACTTGCGATAGTGATCCACCAGCTGCTTCTAAACTTGCATCACAGTCCAGAATGAATGTATCATGTTCATTTGGAAATGCTAAGACTGGTGGTTCAATGAGCTTTTGTTTTAAGTTTTGAAAAGCTTCCTCACATGCCACACTCCATACATATTTTACTCCTTTTTTAGTAAGTTCATGTAATGGTGTGGCTATTTTAGAAAAATTGGTAACAAAATTTCTATAGTATTGACAGAAACCAACAAAAGCTCGAACTTCGGTCACAGACTTTGGAGTTGTCCAATTTTTAATTGTCTCAATTTTCTTTGGATCACAATGTATGCCTTCTTGGTCTACAACATAACCAAGAAATTCTACCTTGTCTTGAAATAACATACATTTTGATGGTTTCAATTTCAAGTTTGCTGATCTAAATCTATCCAAGACTTGCTTCAAAGTAACCATCATACCTCTAAAATCTACAGAATGACAGATTACATCATCCAAATAAATTAAAACTTTATCCCATTGTAAGCCTCTCATCAATTGTTCCATAAGTTTTGAAAAACTACTCGGCGCATTACATAATCCGAACGGGAGAACTTTGAACTGTTTTAAACCAGCTCTCGTTGAAAATGCTGTTTTTATTTTGTCTTCCTCGGCCAAAGGAACCTGTTGATATCCCTGTGCTAAATCAAGCGTAGAGAACAGCTTAGCGCCTGAGAGAGAGTCAAGACAAGATCTAATCCGAGGCAAGTTCTGAGCAGATTTTACTGTTACATCATTTAAACGTCTGTAATCCACACAAATTCTAATTTGCCCAGTTTGTTTCTTGGCCACGACGACCATTGGGAAACTCCAAGGGGAATTAGAATCCTCAATCACCCCTTGATCCTCTAATTTTCTCAACTCTTCGTCCACCTTAGCTCTCATATGTAATGGTGGTTCCCTATACCTGAGCTTTATGGGTTTACTATTTCCTGTATCGATATGATGTGTCATTCGATCAGTTAAACCCAATTTGCCATCTGGACCGACAAAACAATCAGCATAACTACATATCATTTGTTTTATTTCCTCCTTTTGTTCATCATTTAAACTAGTTGATAGATTTTCTATCATAGGTTTAAGATGAACAGGAATATCAATAGTTTTTGAACTTTCAATATTACAGAGTGTTTCCATATTTGTATCATACTCTGTATTTTCAAAAGGAGCGATATCATTTTCATTAATAGTTTGAATTTTAGCAATAGAATTTCCAGCACTTATACTTATAGCCTTATTTGAAGGATTCATCACCCTAATAGGTACTATATCTGATTTTGTATCAACAACTATTTTGGCTACAACTAAGTTTTTAGTCTTTTCCCATGAACCAAAAGGCTCAATTATTCCACATCCACCCATAAATGTATTGTTTTTATGGTGTATTTTACCAGGAATTATTATTTCCTGTCTTGGTGGAATCACTAATTTATCAACTAACTGAATTCTTGCACAACCAGCTATTTTATCTTTCATTTTGTACAATGGTACTTTGATGCATTTTGATCCAATTTGCATGGTACCTTTCTTAATCCAAAGAACACAATTTTCCTGTTCCATAAAATCTAACCCAACAATTGCACTTTTATCACCAAGAGTGACAATTTTCACATTATGATCAAAATCATGATTACCAATGTGCAATTTCATGTTAGTTTGACCATGTACTTTGAGATATTGTCCATTTGCACTTTTTAATTTCAAATCAGTATATTCTAACTTTGGTCTTTTATTTTCAGGTATGCTGTTGAAAAGATCATAATCAACTATTGTGAAAGTGCTGCCTGAATCAACTAAAAATTCAGTGTTCAATGAACCAACTCTGCCAGATAAATACCAACAAGTGTTTGATAAAACCTCAACAATTTCAGTGTTTGAACCCAATTCATTCAACTTTATTTCAGAATCAACTTTCTCATTTAATGAGTTACTTAATTCAGGTTGATCAACAATATTTTTATTTTTACCATCAAACTTTTCTTTAATAATATCAACCTGATCATAAACATCCTCAGTGAACACCATAATATCCTCTCTTTCCTTTTCCAAAATTTTAGGATCAACTGTGTCCACTACTTTATTCAATGAATTGCAATTAACACTGATGCCATTGTTATTTAAAAGCCCTTTATCCCCTTTTCTTTCACTTTTAGCTGTATCTGTGGGCCCAGAAACAGCTTTTATTAGTTTAAAGAATCTGGTTTAGGTGCACTTTCAGAATTATTTACACCTTGATTTTGATTCATGTTAGCTAATTTAGCTTTCAATATCCTGCAGTTAGCTCTAATATGTCCTGGCTTGTGACAGTAAAAACATTCAAGCTTTCTGCCAGAAGATACTTGATTTGAATTATCAAGTTTCTTTTTCATTTCAGCTAATTCATTTTCTAGCTGTTTGATTTTTGAGTTTTGTGTATCACCATTTATGGCATTAACATCAGCTTGTTTGCCATTGATATCAAAATGGATTGCATTAAGTTCACCATTTTTAGGCTTCCTAATATTAGCATAATCATTACAGCTACTCACATAGGCATCATATTCAATAGCGTATGATACCGCTTCTTCCACAGATTTTGGATGAGCAAATTGAATATGTTTTCTCAATTCCCTATCATTTAAACCTTGAATAAAAGTGTCCAAAATCCACTGTTCTGTGGCAATACTTGGCATATTTGGATATGCTTTAGAACATAATCTTTTAAGTTCTTGAGAATATTTCGAAAATGATTCATTACTCTCTCTTTTTCTATTTTTAAATTCAATTTTCCAGGCTTCAGCCCTTTCACTCGGATCATGACGGCGAAACAATTCCTGGACTAATAAATCAAAATCATTTAGAACAGTATATGAAAATTCACTTAAATATCTTAAAGCAGGTCCATCAAATGCTAACTTTAAGTGTTTAGCCATTTCATATTTAGACCAACCATTATATTCAGCAATGCTCAAAAAATGTTGTAAATAATCACACCATTCTATTTTGCAGCCATCAAAAGGTTTTGGCTCTTTATATTTTCTCCTATGAAATGGTTGATTATACATATCATTATACGCCGGTTCATTTGGTATATACCTAGCGTTCATATTCTCATTTCTATAAGAATTTCCATAGTAAGGACTTCTGTCAACTTGTTTTGATGTGATTTTTGAAGCATAATTTGCTGCATCATAAATATTACTAGTACCATAATTACCATGTGAGGCCTGATAGTTATGAGGAGAATAATTTCCATTTCTCCTGTTCAATGTATATCTATTTTGATCACCATCATCAAAATAATTATCCCTATACTGTTGTCTAAATGACTCATTATTAGGATAATTATGAGAATAATCATATTCACTAGGTCTATATATATCTTTTGGACTAGAACTTCTATAACCATGGTTCGAATTTCGATCATTAGTGTTATAGAATTGATTTGATCTTTGTACTGTATGACGACTATCAACACGACGTACAGGACTTGGACTTTGACTAGCACGATACTCATCAATTGTAATAAATCCGCTTGATACATTTTTAACATCATAATTTGCCAAATCATCTTTACGATTTTTACGAGATCTAATAAAAACTTCACCATCATCTGGATCATTTAAATATTCAAACGAATCATAAAAGACATCATTGTCTGCTGGATAATCATCAGTAGCAATTGGCTTTGTGACATATTTCCTGTCATAGTCAATTCGTCTGGCTGGTGCAGAGTGTTCTGATAATTCAGATTTTCTGCTTTGCCAGTTTGTTTGACATTCAGGATGTCTAGCCTTAGCAACTGATTTATAATCCATTTTATCACTGACAAATAAAATTTTCACGGCACCAAACTGTAACAGACTCAGAGTGGGTTGTTGAGCCTGTTTATTTATTTATAATATCTCTAAGTTAATTAATCTAGTAGTACTTCTCTTTGTTGTGTTGTGTTTTACGAGACAGTTATTTTAAGGTTCTTTTTATCTATCAGTGATGATGACACGAACGAAAGATGTTGAAATATATAACTTTTAATCATGTAAACAAATATGACATTGGTAGTAAACAATATCTACAAACGCTAATAACTAGTTAAATAATCACAGTATCAACACTAATATAAATTACTAAACGATCACTATTAATTAAACTACTAATTGGCGAGACTCAATAATATAAACTATATCTATAACAAAAGCTTATTACCAAAATACACTCAAGACGGTCAAGTTGTACGGAAGAAGTCCGATTCAAGAGTCCGCACTGTATACAAAATGTGACCTCCTTTTATAGGTTCGCTGTGTGTTTACCTTGACAACCTAGCGACTTTCCTTAGAAACGGAACCGGAAGTACCCTCACGATAACAATAATAATACTTAGAAAACATATAAAAAATCTAAATACATGAATATAACATCAAGACAAATGACATAATTATATCCAAACAATAATAATATTTCTAGAGATTGTTATGCAATCACATTCAATATCATTAATCATTCCTTCACAAATGTTTGATTCAACATCAGAGATAGCTATTAGTGTTTATTCCATCTAAAAAATTATCTACATCACTATCATCTATATGTCTCTTTTTAAATAATTTTTTCATAAAAGAGTTTTCCCTCATTCAATATTTCATTGGAATCATAAACAAGTTTCCCTTTTCCCATTATATACACTATTGATTAGGTTGTTTGTTTGTCGTTTCTTTTCAAGCCCAAAGAAAAATTTGGTATTTTTTTCACCATCTTCGATATACTTTAAACGGGACCTAATTACATTGCCCATAGCTTTTTTTACTATAGTATTCATCTAGTTTTGCCTTTAAAGTATGTCTTTCTGTTTCTAGCTGGGTTATCAATGTTTCATTTTTTGTTTTATTGCATCATTTAAAATAATGTTATCGATATCATATAATCGTTTCTCATATTCTTGTATTTCTTTTTTTCATAATACGAGATTGGAGAATTGCATACTCTATTGACATTTCTTTAATTCTTACTTTACAGTAGTCCCAGCGTAGGGGTAGCATTAAGACTTTGTGTTTCATTTACTGTTTTTTGTATTGT
>JAGTTF010006069.1:0-10163 GCA_019095985.1 Streblospio benedicti
GATCCATCGTGTCCTTTCATTGCTCCCTTTTCACGCTCTCATCACCATCATGCAAATCCTGCAGAAGAAGTGCAAAATACATAAAAGGTGTGAAAAAAATTCTTTTAAAAATCAAAATTAAAAAAGATTTGAATTTTCCAAAAATAACTTGATTTACGTGGATTTAAAGTCCATTTTTTCAGAAATAAAAAGTTTATTAAATGTTAATATACAATGTACACTGTCAAAAATACCTCATTAGGTGTTGGGTACCATAACTCAATGAGCTTAGAATTTCTTCAGCTATTGTTAAACAAGAACCAAAGCAAGAGGAGAGTGTAGAAATTCCACATGACCCAAGCATACTGGAGACCGATGTGAACACAAACAATGAAGAGGACAGCTTGGAGAGCAAAGGCGTCAAAAACCGTGAACATCGCACCTCAGGCAGTGAGCAGTCAGGTAAACGCCAGTGTAGATTTCCTACATCGTGATAAACTAAGATGTTGATGGCATGATGATTAATTTATATATTAAGTTTAATATTTGAAAATTATTATTATAAACATTTTTATATTAGGCCTGAAAAAGTAGAGCTTTGGATAGTTAGAAGAAGAATTTCCATATTTTTTCTTCAAATATATATATATCAATGTATCAAATGTGTAATAATAGTAATAGTTTACCATTCTCTACTGTTTATTATATGTTGAAACTTATGATGTTTCGCCATGGTGTACTACATGGCTTCATCAGATGTTGTTGTGTGAGTATCACAACGAGGCTGGAGTAGCTGGAGCAGCGCGCGCGGTACCTCCCTCCCTCTGTTGTTATTTAGGGTCGGGTTCCTCTGGTGTATCTTGAGGGCTTCAAGTATCTGTCTTCTTGTTTTTCCTTCCTCTTTCCCCAGAATTTTGGTGTTGTCTATATCGAAAGTGTGGCCTGTCTCTTGGATGTGTTCTGTGATGGCTGAATTTGGGTGTTTCATGTCTGTATGTTCCTTGAACCTGATCTTAAATTGTGTTTTGGTGTCACCTACGTACTGTTCTTGGCATGTGTTGCATGTTATCTCATAAATTACTCCGCATTGGTCTTCTTTGGGGGTCTTATCTTTCGGTTTTACAAGGTATTGCCTGATGCATAGTTGGTGTAAAATGGTGAAAATGTCATCTACATATCTCAACCAGACAACAGAGGGAGGGAGGTACCGCGCGCTGCTCCAGCTACTCCAGCCTCGTTGTGATACTCACACAACAGCATCAGAAGAAGCCATGTAGTACACCACGCCTCAAATAGATGTATTTACTTAATTTTCCAACGTCTATCAGCATAACAACCATCAATGCTATGTAGAACCCCCATTTTGAATGATATACCAAGAAATGCTATTTTAAATGGGCTTATAACATATACCGGAAGTACCCATGGACTTTTGTGTCTCAAAATCAAATAAAAAAAGACGAGTGCGCAACTTTTCTGCCCAATTGGGAATTGAAGAATAAGCAAAATAGAAAGTTTGCAGCTTTTGTGTTTTTCTAGACTGTGTTTTTCTAACACGATGGCTTTTACAGAATCTCGATGCAAGATGCAAGATGTACGAAATGAAAATGGGGTGAATTTGGCTACAAATGAGCAACAACCAACTGCTGCAAACACTGAGGTATATATTTTTATATATTTAGTCCCAGCCCCACCTTTAGGTGGGACAGGGACTATCTGTTTTTCGATTTGCGTTAACCTATGCCCGAGGATTTGTTATCCACTTTGTTTACCAATGTAATAAAAAATGAAAACATATTTAACCTCAATCTACGACACTATTATATACCACTGTTAAGTTTTAATCATTTGGTTTCCAGGACTACAGTCAACCTCAAGGTGCAGACCCACTGGTATGTGATTCATGCCATTCCATTAATCAATTATCCACTCATAATGACATTTCCATTTTTTTAAAAAAGCATTTTCCATCATTATCCAACCAACAGCTTTCACTTTTTTCATCACAAATAGACCAGTCAAGTGGAAAGTGCAATAAAGGCTATAGATGGTCCACTGAAATAATCAATTTTGCGCTTACTCTATTTACCACCAGCCCAAAATGCTACAAAACAATAGTACAAAGTAAATTTCTTAATTTACCATCCATTTCACTTTTGAAACTTTATAAAAATTCTGTGAAACAACATACTGGAATAAATGATGACTTATTAAATTGGTTTTATCTAGAAAATAAAAATAAAAGTGCAGCTAAATCTTCAAATTATGGTGGACTTATTGTTGATGAAATGTCCATTCAACAAAAAGTTATTTTGACCAAAAGTGGGGGTGAAGAGAAATTAGTTGGGTTTGTCGATGTTGGCGAAGGCAATATTGTAGATCCCTCCAAAACCAATAAAATAGCAACACATGTCTTACAGTACATGTATGTTGGACTGAATGGTGTGAGATGGCCAGTTGCGCATTATGCCACCACAGGGGCAACAGCTGCTGAAATTGATTGCACATTTTGGGAAGTGGTTGGGGCTTTAAAAAAATTTGGTTTCAATGTCATTTATACTATTATGGACGGGGCATCAGCAAATAGAAAATTTTTGAAACTTAATTTTTATGGGGAAGATCCAATTAAACATAACATGTCCGCAAATACTATTTTCGGTAATCCAAATGTAATTTTTCTTTCTGATCCATCACATATTATCAAAAAAATTCGCAATAGTATTAAGGCCAGTAAAATTCAAGAAAATTCCACAAGATTTTTGCATATAAGTGGTTTCCCCATAGTATGGACAATGTGGGAAAATGCCTACCTATGGGATCTACAATTTTCGCCAAGAAATTATAGGAAGTTGTCAAATACTCATATTCATCCAAATCACAGTGAACTGATGAGAAACCATCTTGCCTTTGAGGTCTTAGATATAAGTATGCTTGATTTAATGTTGAAATATCAAAAGTCATTAGCCAATTCACAGGATGTAGAAGGTGCAATTATTTTATTAAAAATTACATCAAAATTAGTTTCATTCACACAAAGGTCACAATTAATAGATTCGGTAAATTGCTCACTCTTAGATGACCTGAGGTCAGTGCAGAATTTTTTCATAAAATGGCAAGAAAATGAAGGACAGGATAAAACTAAAATTTTAACAACTGAAACCATGGAAGACATTCAATTTTATATTGTAGGCCTTTTGGAATTGATTAAAGTGTCTTTAAATTTGGGAATTGAAATTTCACCTATCAATATAAATTCTGACCACATAGAAAATATCTTTTGTCAACAAAGAGGCATCTACCATGGCAATAACACAAACCCCACCCTTCATCAATATTCATATGGAATAAACAGCATAATAATCGGTCAAAATGTTATATCTAATAAATCAAATGCCTATAAACGATGCAGCGGTAATTTAGCTTCTTCTTTGTCAGTTCCATATAAAAAACTAAAAAAATAGAACATATGATACGTTGTAGGTTGCAGTTATTATAGGGTAGATGCAACTGAATAGACTTGACAGAGAGCAAGTGACTGATTGAGGCTCTAGTAATTTAAGTACATGACAATGTGATTTACCTAATATGTACTGTCCAGTGTGTCAATATATTGGCCAGAGATTTACAATTACATTGGTACTCTAGATATATACACATTACAACACATTTATATAGGTGCACATTTTTCTGTCTGAACTAACAGGCCTCTTTTCATACTCTTCCTGAGTCGGCCCAGGAAAAAGAAGTCTTTTTTAAGATCATTATTTGCTACACTCATTTTCATCTGCACAAACTAGTAATGTTTCTAATTATAACCATTTATGATACCAGTTCAGAGAGCCTTTTGGATAAATTGTGTAGATTTTAATTCTACTCTCACTGTTCTGCCAAGCAAGCTCCTGCCACTGTATTGACATAGGTGAAGAGACATCTTCCATTTTACTATATCTAGTGGGCGTGACGGGACTGAAACTCCAGTTCGATATAGTAAAATGGAACATGTCTGTTCAGGTATGTCAATACATTGGCCGGAGCTTGCTTGGCAGAACAGTGACATATACAGTTATTGTATAGATTTGGATTGGATTAAATATTAATTTATGAAATATTTGACAACTTCCTATAATTTTAATTGATGTAACCAAGTGAAATATGGATAGTGAGTGAGTGGTCATAGTGTTATGATGCTTGATCCCATAACACATCATATTGTAAAGAGATGGCCTATTTAAAGTAGAGCATGTTATGTTTTCATTCAGATTGTTACGCCAGAAATTATCATGTTGTGGTGGGCGTCACTGTAATCAGAGAAAACCAGACTGGCTGTCGGCAAATATACTAATTATAGAACAAGCGTGTTTAAAACATTGATTAGCCTTTAATAAACTGCCAATGTGAATCGTGGCAGGATAATAGTCTTCATATTACCAATTTAACTAGGAAACTAATGTGGTCAGATATTGCTGACAAAGGCTTGTGCAATATGTATATTTACAGCTGCTGGTTTGCTGTAGAGGTATTCGAATTCTAGATGTTCCAAATTGATGTCTATATGTGAATTGTCGTGTATTGTCATTTATTCCAGTATGTTGTTTGTCATGATAACTGTCTCATCATCATCATCATCATCATCATCGGTGTTTTGATTAACGTGCAGGTGCTGGGGTAACGTCCACTTCAGTGTCTGACCGGCTATATGTGATTGTGGAATCAAACTCATGACCTCCCGATAGGATTGCAACGATACACCGATGCATCGCTGAATCACGATTTATTTACTCATGATTAAAGTATCGATATGATAGTCTATATCGCGATACTTTTCACGATATAACTGTTCAATGAATTTATATGCAAAATAATGCATAATTCAAGGTAAATCTTTGTGTTTTCCCATGAGTATGGGCGCCGCCATCTTTGCTGTATTGCGAACGGCGTTACTAACAAAATGTCAATTGAATGGTGAACGGGGCTCCGCTATTTCAGTATAGATTTCTTGCGCTACTAGTCGTAACTGACGTGTACAGACTGTTGTGTGTTTTGACGTATGTTTTTTGTTATCGTGATGTGTATCGTATCGTCAACAAACTATCGTGATGTGTATTGTATCGTTGCTCAAGAGTATCGTTACAGGCCTACCTCCCGTCTTTCCTAACCATGGTTTATATGCATATGCATGTGCGCTACCATTATGCTAATCACCCGTGTGCTTGACTGACTGCCTGGTCTCTAATCCCCTGGGAGAATAGTTCCAGTCAATGACACTTTCCATGTGTATATTACTTACATGGGTAATGCATGGTAATTATAAACATAAAATGCTCTATTTACTTCAAGAATCAGCATCATTATCATCGTCATCATCGTCATCATCATCACAGACGATCCGAAAAGTGGTGGAGTTGGCAGGACACAGCAAAGCATCTTTGATTTGCATTGGATCACCATACTGTTGAAAATAATTAGACCTGGTAAGTGTTTTAAGTAAAACTAATTTGTTATTAGCAATAAATAAAAGGCATTTAAAATTTTGGAACAACATAAAATTTATTCAATAATAAACTCCAGGTATCAATATTTTATTGTGTTATGGGAGATTATTAATTTCTTATAATTTGGATAAATTTATCCTGAATAGTCATAATTCTACGTACCTCATATGGGTATCGTGTGACCTTTTCATGAATGGAAATCCTTTTGTAGAATCTTCTCTTGATGACAAACTTTCCCCATCGGATATGTGTACAACACACATCTTTCAATACAATAAGGTAAGAAATAAAAGTATAGTAATATTGCAACTGGCAGATGACAGAACCCTATATAGTGTCGCAAAAATGCACTACCATCTATTGATAAGTTTTCAAAAACTTCAGGACTTAAACTGAATAAAACAAGTGTGAAGGCTTCTGGATTGGCTCCTGAGCCAGTCACAATAGGAACCCTTTTGGTCTGAATGGAAGCAAAGGCATGATAAAGTGACTTGGAATTTATATGATAATCAGTGATTGCTCTGCAAATTGGCAAACCGAGACACGTGTCTCACCCAAGTTTTTTTTTGGGGGGGACTGCTACGGCCATGTATATGAATAAACATTGCAAATTACCATGAAACCCAGCCGCATGGGTCCAAAGCGCAATCTATAGACAAAAATATATCTAACCACTGTGTTACTCATATATTCTGATGTGTCAATAATTAGTTCAAGATACTACAGACATATTCATGGTTCCGATGACTCCGCCCCTTTCTGTGATTTGTTTACGCTACGACGTTAGTCTCACAAACACCGCCTTGTCACAATAGAAAGCATTGAAATATGCAGCATTTTAGATATCTTTTTCGAATGAATAAAACAAGTGTTGACACAAAACTTTCATGCATATCTAATGTACAACTCATGAATTGTCCAGAGATGTTGGAATTAATGTATGACAACGCAGACTTTTTTATTTATTACACAATATCCGTACACGCTCCTCAAGGCAGTCAAGGTCAATTCACCACAATACGACGTCATTGCAAATCAAATACGGTTTCCTGTCACATTCCAGAGACATTATCACTCAAGATAAGTAGTTTATGATATTGTATACACTTTTCTAAATCGATAATTGATAGGTATACATTGGATACAATGTAGGAAAGAGGAAAGGTAGTGCATCCCAAATGAAAAATTAATACGTTTAGCACATTTTCATTGAAAAATCTGGTGTCAAAACATGACAGTTTCTCACTGTTTACTACGGGCGGAGATAAAGCTTGTGAGACCATGATAGCGCACCTGCGTATGTTTGTATGAGGCCGCTCGCTGATTGGCTGGCTGACGTAAAAAAGGGGCGTGGCTCGGAACTATGAATAGTAAGTATGAGTGGGGTGGTGGCGCTACGATTGGCGTTTTGTATGTAAACAAACATGGCCGCGCCCGTGAATTATACGAAAATATCATGTCTTTTTATTTTGAAGTCTCATACAAAATATTTCTTTCAACAGACCATAAATTCATCATGAAGTTTTTCACTTCACAGCTATCATTTTATGGAACTTAAACATATACTAAACATGTGCAGATGAATATGATTGAAGAAAATGATGAGTTATTAAAAGTCCCATGTCTTCTTTTCCTGGCCCGACTCAGGAAGAATGATGAAATAGGCCTGTTAAAGTTAATGTGCACCTATCACTTAATTGCATATTGTATGTAGGCGTTTCAAAAAAAATTTATTCTCGACTTCTGAGCAACCTCTATGCATGTAGTTGTTTGCAGATAAAAACACAGGGCTGCCAAGTAGTACAGATATGTCGGGTATTAATACGCATTTTCGACCCAAAATACCCAAATACTAATTTTACGTTCAAAATACAGATTTCCCAACTTTGTGTATTTTTCATCTATAATTACTTTTTATGAAGTAAAAGCACAGGAACTGCATCCTGACATAGATTGTGATTGGTGTTAAAACCTCTGAATATTGGTTACATTACACCAGAAATATATTCATATTATTTCTGGACTTATGGATTTCTTTTTTCAACCACTATTTTTGTAGACCGATTGCTATTCCACCACGGAATAGAGCTAAAATACTAATTTTGGGCATCTTGAGTACAGAAATGGCTATTGAGGGGTTGGCAACCCTCAAAACTTAGCTCCGTCAATTTATAAAAGTAATATAACACAAGCAAGTTTCGTGCACGTCTGATGTACAAAAACAATAACAGTGTTAAACTTTACATTTTGGGCAATGAAATATTGAAGTGTCTTCCAACTGTTCAAATTCTGTTTTTGAGAGAGCACCACATGTATAGTGATACCAATCATGGCATGCGTCACACTGTATCCATGCAATACCTAATGGATCTGGATCAGCATATTTGCTGTTACAACCACCACAAAAATATTCCTTAGAACGTTCAAGTTGTTTAATACATTGGGAATCAAGTTCGTTTTTGTTTTTTTTAATTTTTGGTTCATAACCTAAGCTGTCCTTTGTTTTTATTTTTCTTTTTCTTGTTGATTTGCGAGATCCTATTGTTTCATTGGACATTATTGAATCGTTATCTATGGATGTTTTGGTTGTATTTTTGCATTTTTTAATTGGAGTAGGTGTACATATATTTAAGGACGGGTTTAACATTATATCACTGTCTAGTATGGTCTTTTTTAATATATTAATAGTTTTAGACTTTTTTTGATTAATTGGGAGATAAATGTTATAGTATTGGCCTAAAATACATAGTTCTGTGGCTTTAAATGTTTGAAAATAGTCTTTTGTTTGACACGCATTTCTTAAATGTGTGTGTGCATCTATTTTTCCGGGAGAATTGTCATTTTTTATATCATCTATTGTGTATGAGCTTACTCTGGGTTGACAATTTATTTTGGAAGGAGGTATTTTAGGTGGGTCTATTGGTCTGTTTGGTGATTTGACGATACTCTGTATTTGTTGTGTATGTGTTATGATGTTGATAGTTTCAAATGGTGTTATTGGATTTCCAAAAATATCATGAGTGAGATCGGTATCTGTGAGATGTGTTGTGTCGTGTACATTATCTGTTGCTACATCCACAGGGTTAGGCATATCTTTATTTTCAAGAATTGTTTTTTTTAATGTTTCAATGATGTTTTTTTTAGTTTCTCCTTTACATTTATTTTTTACATTGTAGTAATTTGCTATCAGCAATAATTCGCTTTTGTTAAAAGTTTCAAAATATGTAGGGTTTTCCAATGACGTGAGGAATAGTTTTGTATGGGTATTATATTTATTTTCACTATTGTCTCCTATAATATCATCTATTTTAAGGGGTTTGATGGTGAATTTTTTATTTTTTGAGATAAGTATTTGCTTACGATGTTCGCATTTTTTAATTTGGCCTTGTTCTTGTTCTAATCTTTTGGTATACTCCCTATTCGATATTGAGATATAGCATTTACAAATTTCAGTATAGATTTCTTTTAAACAAGTAATTGAATCAGTATTTCCCATTTGTAATTGTACATCATGGATGTTGAAGCATTGTAAAAAACATTTATATAACATTTCATTTTGTACAATATTATCGAATATTGTTGATGGTGCGTCGGTATAAATAGGTGCATTTGCCATCTGAACTCGACGTTTCTCATTCTCCAATTTAAAAAAAAACATATATAAATTATCAGAAATATGATTAAGTCCACCACTTGTATTCTTATCTAAGATTTCTGTGAGGGATGAAGGAAATTTTGTTTCTTTAACTATTTCAACTTGTGTTGGTGATATTTGCTGTATTAATTTTAATTTCATTTGTACATTACTATTGGGTGTGTGTGTGGAAATTTTAGATGATATTTTTGAATAAAGAGATTTTTTTATTGTATAGATGATATGACCACCAATATATCTAACTTTACCTGCATTAGGTATTGTGTTAAATACATTGGTGGGATTTGTCTTGGCAATGACTTTTTTCTTTTTAAAATCTTTTCTAAGTTCAAGTAATAAAAGCCCCCCCAAAAGATTCCTACAATGATGTGCCGGTAAACTTGATGATAAAATCTGTGTAAAATCTGAGGAGAAAGAATATTTTTTGATGGCTTGATCAAATGTGGACCATTGCTCAAGAGTCATTTCCTCTTCTTTTTAATTTCACTGTATTCTTTCTCCATGACTTTCTCTAATTTATTGATGAATGGACGAACTTGGTTCACATCTTTTAAAATCTGGTCTATATAATCACTAAATTCTAAGTTTTGGTCTATTTCAATGCTAGTATTTGGCTTCAGTGAATTTATCATATAATATATTTTTTGTGTGCTTTCAGCTTCCGCTGATTGAAGGTGATGGGAAGATTGTACGGAAATGGTGTCCTCATTAACGTCATCATCACTATTGTCAAAAGAGCTAAGTTTCACAGAAATGGTATCATCGTCCTCATCATCCGAAGCAGCGAAGATGTCAGCAACAAAGTTATAGCTACAACATTGTAAACTTATGTCATAAGGATACGATGTGTTGGTTTCCAAAAACGTTGTAATCTTTGGGTCAGGAGGTGGAGCTTTGTTAGGGGTAATGTTTAGAACTTTTAAATTTTTTAGATCTCGGACTCGACTAATTGCCACTCCTAATAAACCCGGTACACTAATAACTGTGCAATGCACAACTGCTTCTTGCAAGGTTAAACCCTGTGATTTATGTATTGT
>JAGTTF010006071.1:0-12198 GCA_019095985.1 Streblospio benedicti
GAATTACAGTATTCATGTGATTGGTCTCGTTTAGAAATGTACTTCATACCATGTATTTAAAATAAATGCATAATATGGGCCCATATTTATTAATCCAATATTATTACAATCGCGCTGCGATTTCTCTGTCCTTTTACGATCATCTGTTTACGATGCTTGCACGCTGGCAATACTTCCACGGATGACAATCTCTTCTTGACCTCAGCCAGGTTTTCCCCCATGTGCCGTTGAGACTGCACCTAAAAACTGACCTCTAATGCAGTCAAGTGGCTCTTCAATGACGAGGACGGTGTTGGCGGAGATGGTTGAGCACCATTGGACGTCCTCCAGCCGGGTGGTGATCCTCTTTGACGGAGATTCCCAAGAATCTAACAAAGTTAATGATATTCTCAAGTTCTGTTCTGCATTCTACACTATAAATAACACATGCTTGATACTACTTGAGTCAACTGTCTGTATTTGAACTGTATGTTTAGGCAATGTCTATTTCATGTGGAAAAAAGCCACACCAGAGGACAAAAATGCTGAAATCAGTGCTGTTCAGTATATACTGAAAAAGATGCCACATTTTAGCACAAGAGCAATGCGCAGATCATTCGTCAGCCAATACAAGGCAATTGTGAGTCCAGCCCTTCTTAGGAATATGTACAGAAGCCTAACGCAGGACAACACTAGATTGGAAGCTGAAACTGAAGAAATTGACATTCGTGTGATTGAGTTTATCCTTTCTACCGATGGCGATTTAATTTGGGATCTGAGATCAATGAATGGGAGGCCAAAAGATCCCAAATTCGACACGTTCTGGGCAACCCTTGATACTTTGATTGAAAACAAGAAGGCTGTGCATGAAACGAGACGTACAGAATGTTGTTATTTTGCAGATTGGACGAGCGTAAGAGATCTCGTTCAAGAAGTGATAGAAGTGGCACCAGAGGGAACAGCATGCCCAACCGAACAATGGGTACAATACCAATTCTACCCCACAAACCCATACCTGGCTAGTGCTGCAAAATACACAGGGAAATACCATGTGAAACATTTTATACAACAGAGGCTTCTCCGTGCATCGCACCCAGACTCTAAATTTTGCTGGCTGCAATGGACATACCTAAAAGAGCTTGCTGTAATGTGGAAAGATTACCTTCTTTTGGTTAGTGTTGACGACAAGGCAATTGTTCCAGTTGGAAATCCAGGGAAGCCTGTATCAGCAACACACAGAAGGTCTAACAGAAGCCTTGTCGTTGAAGGGAACCCATTGTTAGCCTTGGACCATGATTTTCATGTTGGTGGATTGATCCCTTCTGTACAACTATACATTGATGTGCCAGATTCATGTGACAAAAGTTTCCATAGTGGAGAACTTGTTGTCAGGGTCAAAGATAAGATTTTTGAACCGTCTAACCCCTATCGTCATGCTACTGAGTTGATTGATGCCATAGCAGAAAAAGATCCCAGAAAGCTGCACCTGTTGGCTGTTTTCAGTGATGGAGGGCCCGACCACAACAATACTTTCAAATCAGTTCAAATAGCTGCCATTGCTGTATTTATAGCACTAGACCTCGATCAATACATTGCAATAAGATGTGCACCACAACATTCGTACACCAACCCAGCAGAGAGGTGTATGAGCGTTCTCAATTTGGCACTTCAAGGCTCATCGTTATCAAGGCCAGAAATGCCAGACCAGGAGCATAAAATCAGACATGTGTCCACACTGAAGGACATCAGGGAGAAGGCAGCTCGCGACGAGGGGCTCAAAAACCAGCTGACTGAGTCTATGGAAATGCCCAAGAATTTGATAATTGAGAAGTTCAATGGACTCATGTAAGTGTTTGAATATGGTGAATCTTATTAAAACATGTTTTTAAAAGTGTTTGACAGATATGTTTTTTATCAAATATGAGCATTTTCTAAAATTGCTTTGTGGCTTTGTTTAACAAAACTCATTTTAGATATATATATATATATATGTATGTATTTTAGGTATGCTGGAAAGCACGTGATTGCAGGGAGTGGATGTAAAGAAGCTGATGTTGATGAATTGTTCAGTGTTCTTCAGACTTTTGATGTATTTGATGTTACATCCCTTAAATCTCATCCCGAGAGATACCCAAAGTATCTAGAATTCTTTGAGAAGCACTGTCGAGTGCGTCAATACAGCTTTCAGGTATTAAACATTTTCCTATGAATTTTACATTTGCAAAACAATATGTATTTACATTTTTAAATTTATTGTTTTCATCTTTCACAACACAAAGAATTTCCAACTGTTTGACAGTTTTGTTTGCTGCAGACATTTTCAAAAACATTACTGCGCATGTCAGATCATGGTTTACGGCCGCCGTCCCCGCCTGCGACAAGCACTGGGTCATAGACTCTCGCAAGCTGGTGGGCCCCCTCGTCTCTATTCATGGTCTGACTGTGCATCCAGATGTGAACTGCTTCCTTGATAGCTCTAGTCCTACCATCACTCTCTGTCTCTGTAGAAGCAGACGACACTGTCTACCAGTTAAAAATTCTTTGTGTTGTGAAAGATGAAAATAATAAATTTACATACTGTAAAACTAGAAATGTTTGCAGACAATTTAATTTGCAAATTTCGTGGGTACTTGCAAAAGCGGAAACTTAAATAGTCAGCAAACATTAATAGCCTGTGTAAAGTAGGTCCAGGATGGACTAAGATCGCAAAATTACCGGGAAAATAGTCACAAAATAATCTATAAATGAAAATCGCAAAATTTAATAGCCACGAAATATTCTAGTTTTACAGTAATTATCAACACGAACTCATTCAAGGAAATATGCATTTACAGTATAAACATTTTTATGGTTTTCAGATTATGAAGTGCAAAGGTGACAAATGTAGCTACTGTACCCTGAAGCCTCCACGATGTGAAAAGTTCGAAGAATTTGATTTTCTTCCAGACCCAACACTGAAGGATGATGATCACTGGATGGATTTCAAAGATTTGTACAGAACAGCTACAAATGACCTACAGAGGCCCTCACTGAAAGCTCTCCCTTCGGGAAAAGATGAAGACAATAAACAAAGCAAAGTTCTTGTGACTGGTATGTTTCAATTTGAATTTGATATAGAAATCAAATGTTTAAATTTTTACTAGAAAATTTAAAAATAAATATAAAAATATTAATTCACATTTTAGCAAAGGTACGAAACACCATTGACTGCTCTGAATGCAAAAAGCCCAGATGTGTCTACTCCCCTTGTAATCTAAGTGAGGAGGACAAGAGGAAACTTGAAATACTCAAAGAGTTTCTGTTGTATGTGTGTGGAGACGAGCTGGTGGAAGGGAGCACAACCATGATCACCAGGAGGGCAATCAATTGTGAGAGTCCAATCGAAGTACAGTTTTACTCATGTAGGTTTTGTCAAGATGATATATTTGATCTTAAACCACCTCTCTTCAAAGTAGTTTAATAAAGTGATATATTAAAGTGTAAATACACATTTTTTTAGTTGTGAACGAACACAAAATTCACATATATGAAAAGTGTTGTATGTGACAAGAAATTTTGATATTTGTTGTCTTTATAGTACATTGATTGATATCAGTACCAGCTGATCAGTACTTTATTCTGTTTAATACAATATTATATGATTTAACTACATTTCTGCTTGGTTTTCTTTTCAGCAAGTTTTGGTGGTGACTATTGTTATTATTGTGGCAATACGGACGGCATCATGGGAAAACAGCAACTTGAGGAATATTATTCTCGACATGGAACTGTACGTCCTATATGTGGTATTTGTTATGGAAAGGGCCTAAAACCAGCCGTAAGGAAGGGAATCAAAATGGCCAAAAAGTAAACATTAAGTCTGGTGATCATGGTTAATATTGTGGATGAATATATTACCCTCCCAAGTTGGTTTGATATTTGAAGACTTTGGCGTTTCTGAACGTCTTTATCTAGTTTTTATGAAATGACATTTTTAATGATGGTCATTCATCATATGTATTAACATATTGTTTGCTTGTATATATGTTAAACTTTTGTTTGGGTCATCTGGAATGACATCAATAAACTGTTCAAGTGAATGTTAGTGTTATTTTTATGACATAAAAAAACTAAAAAAGTCAAGTTTCGTAGATGTGATTAATTTATAGATGTACTTTTTATTATTGTCATTTAGATTTTAATAAAAGAACCATAATCCCACTTTTATACTAAATGTTATTCATTACAGTATGCCAAAAGGCTATAGGGCATTTAATATTAGATCTGACATATTAAAAGTTAAACAACAAGCAAGACATACAAGCAATGTATAAATACTTAAGAAAAATATTTCATCTTGTAACAAAATATAAATATAATATTCAAAGTGTTGGATTCATAGAATGTAGATTGCAGTTTATTATACTTCTGGATCTGGAAGGCAAACACCAACACCATATAATATTCTGCCTGAAAAATGAAGAAAATGAATTCATATTTTCTAAATAATTTCTTTATTTTTCATTTGATTTTCACCAAACTTGTACACAACTTATATGGCTGTCTTATCATCATATCATATTTGAATCATTCCCATTCATATTTTCTAAATAATTTCTTTATTTTTCATTTGATTTTCACCAAACTTGTACACAACTTATATGGCTGTCTTATCATCATATCATATTTGAATCATTCCCCTGGGTGTAATATTGACCCCTCCCCAGGGGTCCATATAACATCCGTCTGTCCGTCAACAATTCATATTTTCTAAATAATTTCTTTATTTTTCATTTGATTTTCACCAAACTTGTACACAACTTATATGGCTGTCTTATCATCATATCATATTTGAATCATTCCCCTGGGTGTAATATTGACCCCTCCCCAGGGGTCCATATAACATCCGTCTGTCCGTCAACAATTCATATTTTCTAAATAATTTCTTTATTTTTCATTTGATTTTCACCAAACTTGTACACAACTTATATGGCTGTCTTATCATCATATCATATTTGAATCATTCCCCTGGGTGTAATATTGACCCCTCCCCAGGGGTCCATATAACATCCGTCTGTCCGTCAACAATTCATATTTTCTAAATAATTTCTTTATTTTTCATTTGATTTTCACCAAACTTGTACACAACTTATATGGCTGTCTTATCATCATATCATATTTGAATCATTCCCCTGGGTGTAATATTGACCCCTCCCCAGGGGTCCATATAACATCCGTCTGTCCGTCAACAATTCATATTTTCTAAATAATTTCTTTATTTTTCATTTGATTTTCACCAAACTTGTACACAACTTATATGGCTGTCTTATCATCATATCATATTTGAATCATTCCCCTGGGTGTAATATTGACCCCTCCCCAGGGGTCCATATAACATCCGTCTGTCCGTCAACAATTCATATTTTCTAAATAATTTCTTTATTTTTCATTTGATTTTCACCAAACTTGTACACAACTTATATGGCTGTCTTATCATCATATCATATTTGAATCATTCCCGGTGTAATATTGACCCCTCCCCAGGGGTCCATATAACATAACATCCGTCTGTCCGTCAACAATTCATATTTTCTAAATAATTTCTTTATTTTTCATTTGATTTTCACCAAACTTGTACACAACTTATATGGCTGTCTTATCATCATATCATATTTGAATCATTCCCCTGGGTTTAATATTGACCCCTCCCCAGGGGTCCATATAAAAAAATGACAATTCATATTTTCCATATAATTTCTTTATTTTTCATTTGATTTTCACCAAACTTGTACAGTACTTATATGGCTGTCTCATCATCATATCATATGTGAATCATCTCCCTGGGTGTAAAATTGACCCCTCCCCTGGGGGTCCATATTAAAAAAATTGTATTAAGTGATACTTTTTCATTTCTAATTAGATTTTCACCAAACTTGCACATAAGTTATATGCTTATGTAATGCTCATACCATATTAGAATCATGCCTGTGGGTGACAAATTGACCCACCCCCCACCCCCAGGGGTGCTCCAAAAAATAAACAACATAATTGTAACTAGTTTATTTTTCATTTTATTTCCACCAAACTTGTACACAACTTATATGACTGTCTTATCATCATATATTTGAATCATTCCCCTGGGTGTAAAATTGACCCCTCCCCAGGGGTCCATATTAAAAAAATTGTATCTTTTTTTCTTTTCTTTTTTCTCTAGCTTTTTGTACAAAAGTGTCTATTTAATTAAATATCTAAAGTAGAAAATAGTGAATGTATTATGTAAGCAATTTTTATGAATATTATAGATATGTGATTTAGGTGCCATGTTGAAAAATGTGCTACATGTTCTAAAATTATGGTATTAACCACATTCTTTATCATATGTCCTAAATTACACAGTTTATTATTTTCTTATTTTAATTTTAGTGTGTATTTATTTTATTTTTATTCAACTTGTTATTATGTAACATGTTATATATAATGCTGCCATTATTTACAGATATTTGTACAATCAATTTTATGCACCATTTTCATAGGGAGGTATACAAAAAAACTTTCATATTTGCTTGAATGAAGGTTTTAATTAATGTATAGAAGGTTTAAGTGATAAACCACATCTCCCCTCAATATCAGGACATGACCTATCTACACTTCATGAGCAAGAGCATGCACACTTATTTTAGGTAGTAGTGACTAGGCATCTCATGAATATTCATAAGCATCACAGGGTGCTGCCATCTGGTTACAAATCAGCCAGGTGGGTCATGACACAAAATATATTGACATAGTGTCAAATGTAAACAATGACTTTGTAATCTTTCAAGAACCTTTCACCTCTAATATCTGATTGTTTACATGTAGATTGTGGTTAGATAATTTTGGAAGGTGTTAACATTGTTCTTTGTAATAGCTATTTACAAATTGATTATAAAAGTTTCTATTGTCCAGTTATCCATATTAAAAGAATTGACAAATCATATTGTTTTAATAATTTCTTTATTTTTCATTAGATTTTCACAAAACCACCCAACCACAAATGGGAATCACTCAGCTTAAGCTATGTTTCTTAGCCCAGCGGGTCCATATTAAAACATATGTATTAAATGATACTTTTTCATTTCACATTAGATTTCCACCAAACTTGCACATAACTTATATGCTTATGTAATGCCTATACCATATTAGAATCATGCCTGTGGGTGACCCCCACATCTGCACCCCCAGGGGTGCTTAAAAAAATAAACAACATGATTGTAACTAGTTCCTTCATTTTTCAATTGATTTTCACCAAACGTGTTCAGAACTTATATGACTGTCTCATCATCATATAATATCTGAATCGTTCCCCTGGGTGTAAAATTGACCCCTCCCCAGGGCGTCCATATTAAAAAAATGTGTTCAATAAAACTTTCATTTCTCATTTGATTTTCACCAAAAAAGGAACATGAGTCATATGCTTATATAATAGTCATATTTGAATCATGCCCTTGGGTGACAGATTTACCCCCATCCCCACGGGTACCTCTAAAAGAAATTAATAATTGTGACTGGTTTTGTCATTTTTCAATTGATTTTTTATTCTGATAAACCATATTTGAATCATACCCGTTGCTGACAAATTGACTTCACGGTTAATATTGAAGCCCATTTTTCAATTGATTTTTTATTCTGATAAACCATATTTGAATCATACCCGTGGGTGACAAATTGACTTCACTTACTTAAAATTAATTTACTATGTGGGTGGTAGGTGAAACCCATTAGCCAGGCTGAGGACTAATGTTTTTGTAAGGTTTTCTTGGGATATTTTAAAGTCCATTGATTGCTTGAATTTTTCTGGGTTCACTTTTTGTTTCACCAATCCCTTACAAATTCTAATTCTTCTTGACTTTTTCTATTGAATATACATGTATTCATACATGATCTTTAGGAAATACAGTACAGATTACATCAGAAGGACACAGAAGCGTGAAAAATTTGCGGAAGCAGCGAAATAAATGAGAACCCTTCGGGAAGAAATGAGAAACAAAATTACGATCATCATGATTTCTTGGAAGCATTCAATCAGAAATCCACAGAACTAATATTTCAGATTTTACGCTTACTATTTCCGAAAGAATCGTGAACTAACGTAATAACCAGTGAAAAATTACGGACAATCTACCTTTCGTTTAAAAAAACGTAAAAATGAGAAAAATTAAAAAACTTTTCATAGGGAAATTTCTTCAACTAACAGTTATAATATGGTTTAATATTTCAATCTCTAGTTATAAGGTAGGGATCTATTTCCTGAGAAGCGGGGTAATAAGCCTCCCTTTGATAAGGAAATTGGTTATAAAGTTCAGTTTATTGTCACTTTTTATGGTCAACTGTCAATTTCAAGGCTTTGATATTTACTCACTATTCCAGTTAAATGGTTATTTTATTTGATTACTAGTAGATTCAACAGTAAATTCTATTCTCTTAATTAAACTTGTTTGGATCTGAAAAGATCTTTCTGATCTTCTAAAGATGGATCTGTAATGAAATCCAATCTAGTTATCACTTAGTGAAAGTTTATTTTATTATTAAAACAATATCTGACAATGTCTACTTTTAAGTTTAATGTGAGGACAGACTACTCACTTTTATGTTGAAAGACTTCTTAAAATATTTGCCTTGTACTATAACTTGGACAAATAGATTTCTTATCCTTTCAAGGTTAGATCAACCTGTTAAAGATTTAACAAATTAATCAAAGGGGTTCTCGTTGTGTATTTTTTTTTGTAATCAATTAGTCATTGATTAATGAGACAATTTGCACCAATATACTATTTATTCATACAGGAATTTATTCTACTGGTTAGTTTAGGATTCGCAGCGTCACTGGGTAGTTTCAGCAAGGGGAATTTATAATCTATGTAATTTTCAACAAAACTCAAACAGATAATTTTAATAAAGTAATTTATTCAATTTTAGTCACTTGCTCAAATACAAGGTTCACAGGTACAAAACTTCACAAAATATACTGAGTTTTACAGTCTTTTAAATTTAGACTATTTGAAATAATAACAATGTATCTCTATCTTTAAATATATTCACCAGGAGCTTTCAGGATTGTACCTAGCTCTTTATCCACTGTAATTTTAACTACTCTCCTGAGTGTATAATCAAATCTATCTAAATATATACACTATTGAGCTACCTTGAAATATAGGCACAGAGGCTTCCTGTAACAATTTTTACAACCTTTAACCTTAATAAGATTGCACTATATACTTAACTCACAACTTCTAGTGCATATAAGAACTCAATGTACCTTAGTATATAGTTCTAAAATTTAGACCTTACTTAGGGATACACTCTAAAAAAATACACCTGACCTAACCAAATGATTTCACACCACTGGTCAACTCACATTACCGTTTGAACGACAAGACAGCGGTTTTTGGGTTTTATAGCCTAATTATGTCAGCTTTCTGCTACAGTCAAATTCGCGTATATTTGATGAGCGAGCGCACTTTTAGAACATTAAACTGGGTGACCCACGGCGGTCAATGGTGTAATAGACGATGTAATAAAATGCCACCACTCGAGTTAACAGAGGTAGGTAAATGAAATTCCCGTCTAGAACCTGAGCCGAAACTAACACTGATGCCTCCACACAGAAAGCTTCTCTTGCTGTATTCTGCTTCTCTGTTTCAAAATAATAGTACGTGGGAATTTGGAAAGTAAAATATGTATTCCTAGGTTGCATTTACTCCAATTAAATGTTTATTGGGTCAGAGGTATATTTGATCAGCAAGATGCAAATCTATAACCGTCTTCCATTAAAATCCAACTTCAGTGCTGTAATTTATTTCTCTCAATATTTATTTTCTCCAATTGTTAGGTTTATAACAAATATCACTAGGGAAATTTATCTCCGAGTCAATTCGGTTGAAATTCTGTTTCTATTAGCTTATTTTTAGTAAAACTATGAATCATTTGATTTCGAAACTAGTTTTAACTGGTCGAATGCACACGGCCACGTTTGACTGATTTTATGTCCCACACTTCTAAACTTAATTCCTTTTAAGGCTACACAACCTGTACCAACAATACTTATTTAGTTTAACACAATCCAGATGACTTCCACAAGATTTGTAAACTGTTTAACTTTGATACTACACCTTGATATCGCGCAAACTGTACTCACAATTCTGATTATCCACTGGTTCTTACAGAACAATTCGGTATCCAGAATGAGCCCCGATTTGGTGCGCGCCCTGGTTTTTATAGGCCCGAATATTGCGCAACTGTATTGCGCAAGCGGCAAATTCGTCGCATCAGCAATAGCTGAATTTTAAATCTGGACAGTGATTTCGTCATCGACGAGTTAGGTGCACAACGTGGGTACGTTATGTCAGATATGTCGGTTCTATTTCCGGGTGGTCGACATTACAATTCTTTTCCTCGACTATTTATTAATCCAGTTCATCCGAGAGAACACTATGGATATTGTTTGACAGGATTACACCCAGCTCAAAATACGCCGCTCATCAGATAGGTTACTCGGGGCGATTTCGCCACACTCCACCCTTTCTTTCTAAAGGAGTGTCCTCACTCCGAACAAAGAACCGGACACCACGTGCATCACACTTTGTTAGCACGGGCGTTTCCTATATCTCATCATGCGTTAGGATCACCCGGTCTTGTCGTTCACAACTTGATTCTTTTTATATTACAAAACATTTATGCTATAACATCATGTGCCTGGACTAACACTTATAAAAAAAATATATTTTATGCGTGGTAGACAGACCACTACAAGGGTTATTCCCCACATGTAAAAGAAAAATATAACATTTTGATTATTAACACCACCTCTGAATGAACACTGGTGGTTTTCATCTCGCCTCTATATCTACAATGTAAAATTTCCCTGCAAAGGGTTTGTATACGGAACCCCTAACATCAAATGCAAAATTAAAATTGGGTATAGGTGTATAAAAAATATAATATTTATCTACACTGCTGCCTACACATCCGATGATCTCTGCCCCTGAATGTTTACATCTGTGGTACGAACTATTTATACGTTCCTACATTGAGTCAGCAGCCTTATCGGTTTACCTACTCAGCAGTTACTTCTGGTCTAACAAACATTTATAACAGATATGCACCTTCAACGAGGTTTACTTAGCACCATACTCCAACAGGGAGTTTCAACTACATGTACATTTTGCTAAATTTTTATGCAGCAATCAATTTAGGTTTTGCCCTATACGGACTTGGACTACATGCACCGGTAATAACCTTTGTGTTTATAATACCACCTCATCAAGATTTCCCTTGATGTCACAACAGGTGTCCTGTCTATTCAGTTGCTGCCTCCTTGGAGATCACAGTTTTTACCTGAATATTATATTTTGACATACATAGAACACAAATTTGAAACAGTTTATACAGTTTGATAATACTGAGCAGTTATGTATAATTTCACTGAACAATTTTGTTCTTTTTTTCATGCTTAATAATTTGATTTAATATAAACATTCTATGACATTGTGTATACCAAAAATCCAATCAACTTATCTCCCACGGCGTATGTGATTCACCAAAAAGTTTAGATGCAAGTTACTATTTTTAAGCCAGACATTTATTTCCACTGACACACTTTCAGCCTTCATGTATTCTAATGATAAAAAATGGAACATTATTGTAGCAAAAGGAAAATTTGTTTTTCCTCTCTTTAAGAAGACGGTTAATATTATTTCATGATTTTACTAAACTTTGATTTTCTCTCTTACTACTTCAATTCTTACAAATTATACCTTGTCATGTAGGTTATCTTATCTATAATATAACATTGTTTGAAACAAACAAATCAAGTAAAAAAAAATGTTTGAAGCTATTAGTGAAACAACTTTGCCTTTATACAATATAAGAGAAAAAAATTGAATGATCAAAATCACCATCCAATAAAAAAATTCGTTTAATTATCTGCGGCGACTACAGTGGCGACTACAGTCATTCGACACTAAAAGGGAGTAAAAAGGAGGTAAAATCTCGGGCGACTAAAAGTCTGCCTATTTACTCTCACAGGTGAAAAGTAATACTTCGACAACGAAATCTATTTTGCGTTTTCTTTTTCACCATAATTTTGTTTCATTTCACTACAATCTATGGATGTGTCTCTTCGGTTGCTAAAACAAGCATGTAACCCCAGCATCCCAGTTTGTAAATTTTCTGAAGTTACATAAGTATGTTACAGGCATGTTT
>JAGTTF010006072.1:5756-19438 GCA_019095985.1 Streblospio benedicti
AATTGTAGTTTTCCTCGTTGTCTTGGGGCTAAGGTTACTACTTTTTGTCAAACAATTATAACAATATGCACCCAGCAAAACTGGGGCACATCACTTTTGTTCTATACATGTATATTGCCACAGAACTGGGGTGACTATATGTAAAAAATGCACAAAATTGTTAGATATAAATCATAATATACATGTTTAAAACTCTGTGATGATGACATTGAACTCTAATGCGATATTTCTGCGATAGTTCTGCTTATCAAAAGTGTGACCTTTTCAGCTCCCCTGCAAAAAGTAGAGGCCTGCGTACCTTGATGAGGGCAAGGCACAAACAAAAGTATAAATTGCCGACTGAGGTCTCAGATGGAACGCCAAATCAAAAGCGCAAAAAGCGCAAAAAAGTTCTTGCATACATACATCAACTGCGCTGATACATATTTTTAATTCAGCAATTTATGATAAATGATGGCAGGTTGTACCTCAATGCCATCACCATTGTCAAGCTTTAATGTATATTGTAATATTTTTTATTTTTAGGCAATGGCCGGCGGGAAAAAGGGAGTAGGCATAGCTCCCGGGTTTGAAGGATAAACCTGGTTTCACCGACAAGCACATAACTCCCCAAACAAAAAAGGGAGAAAATTCAAGACAAGCTGAGGACAAGCAGTTACGCATAAACAGACAGGAGAAAATCGAAGGGGGTTTACAAGCCTCCGCTTTTTTCATATTTTTGTCTTTCAAGAAAGAAAAACGTGTGGTACAAAATCATTGGACAGCCACTAGTGAAATTAACTAAAAAGAAAAATATACCACTTTCACGGTATATATGACGTGCCCAAGGGTTTCCAGGATACCTTGATTTTTGGACATTGCCGAAGACCCACCCGACTTTTGAATGCCCCCACCCCGCTATCGTTTTTAAATTTTTTTTGGACCATCAACGTGTGGGACTATTATTTTAAAAGGATACTGCAAAGTCATGCCAGTTTTTTTTCACAGGCAATATTTTATGGTTCTTAAATTGTTAAAAAAATGCTAATCATGTACATATTCAAATTTAATACAAATGAGAACTTTATTTAAGAATATGACATTACACTAGAGTTAAGTTTCATGGAAATATAATTTATTTGCATTAATGATAGGTTGACAAACGGTAGTTTAAAAAATAGTTTGAACACGAGTTGCAATCTACCTCCCGAGCAGAATTGGAACAAGGTGTTTACCTGTCTCAATATTCCTTTGATATTGGCTAATTAGTACTCGTGTTCAAACTTTTTGTTGTGTTTGATGATCATTGTTGGTATTATGTCATAACCAAGATGATGAACTTATTCAAAGGCTTGATTGTTACTCTAGTTTGCATTATGAGTTGCTACTATGAATGTATTATATCGCTATGTGTTGTTTATCGTAAAATGTTTTTTGTCACTCACTTTAAAACTGATTAGAATTTCCTGCCCATGTATTGAATATAATCAGAATAAACTGTACATACACCAAAGGAATGAAGAAAAGTGTTTGTTTTTTCTTTATCTTTATTAAACAATCCATTTCTATTCGTGGACTGATATTATGAAAATCAGCTGGTTGTACACTACACAATGTTTTTAACTATATATCTTGTGAAAGCTAAGTTCATTGCTTGAATATGAACCGCAGCAGGTCCTCCTCATTAGGCCTAGGTCCAAATCTGTATTGTGTACATAGTTAAGTTGGTAAAAAAATAATGATCTGTGAATCTTTTTTTATTATTATTATTTCTAAGATTATTTACTTGCTAAGCGCTGCTGGATATAAAATTCCTTGTCAGAGTAGTCCTAAGATATGCAAAAAATCTTTTTGAATTTTAAATATACGTTTTAGAAATCTAAATATACCATATGAACCTTCACAGAAACACTTATGTCATTTTAATCAACCCGGTGCACGTAATGAAGATCGGCCACAGGTGAAACAGGAAACCACTTCTTTTTGCCAGATAAAAACTCTTTTCTAAGACACTTATTTTCAAAATTATTAGAAATGATTTAAAGTAAAATGCTGCACCTACACAAAAGGGTCATGCTTCTAGGTAACCTGGAAAGATATATAAAGATATAATCAGAATAAACTGTACATACACCAAAGGCATGAAGAAAAGTGTTGTGTTTTTTCTTTATCTTTATTAAACAATCCATTTCTATTCGTGGACTGATATTATGAAAATCAGCTGGTTGTACACTACACAATGTTTTTAACTATATATCTTGTGAAAGCTAAGTTCATTGCTTGAATATGAACCGCAGCAGGTCCTCTCATTAGGCCTAGGTCCAAATCTGTATTGTGTACATAGTTAAGTTGGTAAAAAAAATAATGATCTGTGAATCTTTTTTATTATTATTATTTCTAAGATTATTTACTTGCTAAGCGCTGCTGGATATAAAATTCCTTGTCAGAGTAGTCCTAAGATATGCAAAAAAATCTTTTTGAACTTTAAATATACGTTTGAGAAATCTAAATATACCATATGAACCTTCACAGAAACACTTATGTCATTTTAATCAACCCGGTGCACGTAATGAAGATCGGCCACGGGTGAAACAGGAAACCACTTGGTTTTTTTGCCAGATAAAAAAAACTCTTTTCTAAGACACTTATTTTCAAAATTATTAGAAATGATTTAAAGTAAAAATGCTGCACCCTACACAAAAAGGGTCATGCTTCTAGGTAACCTGGAAAGATATGACCACTTACAGAAATTGCTGTACTTTCAAACTTTAAATTTGCAAATATCCACAATTTGACCTGGTGACGCCAAATTAAAATGTATCTTGAGCCATTTGTATAGTTTGGACAGCCATTGACCTAAATCAGTGAAGAAAAGCATAATTCTATTGGTCAATAAGATCCAAATGAATACATAGAAGATTATACAACACCATTGATGTTTTAATGATGATATATTTTTGCAGTTATTGGATAATAAAAATGTTTCCAAAAAATATAGAAACACTAATTGCTCATTTGCCGATTACCAAAATGGCTATTTTACAAAGTCTGAAAATGTTGCAATTGTTTGTAGGTGTGCGTATCCTTCAAAGTTTTGGAGTTTTGGAGTTAGGGGTCGCCGGAGAGGCTCTCGGGCAAAAAAGGGTAACATGAAAGGTTAGTGTTCTATTGAATCGCATTGTGTTTTTTTCCATCTGATCGATCGCATTATAATTTTTATAAGGCTTGTATATTGTAGTTATTGTAGATTTTCTAGCTTTACATTAAACTTATAGGCTTTAAGTTTATGTAATTTAGGATTTTTTCTCGAACTGATGAATACAATTTATTTTTCTAATAGATAGATGGCATCTTATTTTCCAGCATATGCAGGCTTCATGGTCATTGTGGTGTTAGACAGGCTGTTTATAGTGAATAGACTTCACCAAAACTGTTATCTACGATTTTTTTCTTCAAACTGATCAACACAATTCATCAGATAGTATGTGTATATGATTTTAATTGAAATTTCATTTTATATATTCGAGTCAATGAATAAATGAACATATCTTTATTTTTGTATTAAGTTTTAGCATCATTACACATTAGTGAGTTTAGATCTCATAGAATTTCTCAGTTACCGCCCCCCTTTCTGAAACCCTGGATCTGCCAGTGTAACATGTGTATAAATGTCTAACCTCAACCTTTGCCACACAAACTGCCGAAATGCTCACCTTGAAAGCACAAACACACGAATAAGTATAAATTACATGTTAAAAACACGACATGTATAACATGTAAAAAGCTATTGCAAAGCAGAAATTGAAAAATGTGATCGATTATTTGTGGGGTCATTATAACAAAATTTGAAGAAAAAAAATTATTTTCTAAATAATCCTATGGACTTTGTGCTTCAACTAAATACAAGTAATACGTATATATAAGCATATGCTTGAGGCCCAAACCTCTCATGTTATGTCTGGTTCATGTGCAGAAAATTTAAGACATATTCTATCAGACAATGTCACACCAAAAAACAAAAAAAAAAAAACAAACAAAAAACACAAACAAACAAACAAACTGTTGGAATCTCATTCTGTCAAATTTAATGGGAAGAAGTCCAAATATAAGTGTTCCAAACTTAAACTTTTTCAAAAGTCTGCATGTTCCTTGTGTATCACTTGGAAGTGAAATTGTACCACTTGTGGAGAATACCAAGTATCTTGGGGTGTTCATTCAATCGTCATTAGACATTGATGATATAGCCCGTCAGGTAAAAATTAATTCAAACATAAGGTAATATGTTAATTAGTAGGTTTAAAAAGTGCTCTGAAGATGTTAAGGTCCTTCTTTTAAAACCCTATGAATGAATGGTTGCCAACTATGGGCGTCTTTTAAAAAAAAAGTTTTTTTCGATGGCCTCTGTCGCCTACAAACAACAATGTTTGTAGACACTTTTTAATCTCCCAAGCGGTGTAAGCATGTCTCAATATGTATCTTGGTATTGATCATTTTAAGGTACTCTTCAGAAGGAATCTGGGAAATTTTATATGTAACCTAATTAAGAGTGACAATGTTTTTGTTTCTCACATTGTTCAAAGCAAATATTTCAAGTTTTATTCTAGTCATTGTGTAATGTGGAGAAAATATCTGTTTTAATATGCTATTTCATTATTCTTTTTTTACAGTCTAAATTGCCTATATTTTATGTGATGTATGACACTATGCAACGAAATAAAACAATCATAAACAACATAATACATAATTAGTAAGAATATATATCTACGCAACAAAGACCAACAAACATTTACACTGCAAATTTAAAGCTCAAGGTATTTGAATCTGGACTAGAGTTACCCCTAGGTCTACAACTTGTATACCATTTTCAAACTGTGACTGTGAGTGATAACAGCTAATACCAACAATCAGGTTATTTCACGTCTATTTTCGGATCATCTATAGCCATGTATATACACAACAATAAGAGAACTTGCATCGTGGGTTTCACGCCTTTCCCATTCACAGTCTTCAAAGTCCGATGTTAATGGTAATTCCTAGTAAGTAATAAGCCCGAATAGATAAGGATGGAGACCTTGTGGAAATTCGTCTTTCTAAAGTGTGTCTCGAACCGGTCGTTTTTAATGGAGGGCGGCAAGAGCCACATTACATGTTTGGAAGCTATTCTAGTATCCGTCCATAAAAAAATCCATAATCCCATCACAAGGGGTTAAAAATAAGAACCACAATACGATTCTGAACACACGCGTACAATCTATCTAAAGAAATGGGCATTTATGAAGGCTCCAGAAAAGTGATTGTCTTTGACGTAAAACTGTCACAATGACCGTGAACGTCACTGTTTTTCTTTGTGTAATTACTTCTCCGTAGCCGATATGAAAGTGTTGCATCATCCATGATTCAGGGGTCAAAGAGGTGTTTTTATGAGGATTTCATCAATCCCTCCAGCTTTTCCAAACATACGAAACTCCAGAAATCCACACGTTGCACCCCCATTTTCCTACAAACCTGAACATACCAATAGAAATAAATATTCCTAAACTCTCCTCATGCGTAATCCGTGTATCCCGTGTAGAGAGACATTGTTTTGTGTGACATATTTTCAGATTTCTAGATGGTACGAATTCCACAGAGTTAGACGTGGTCGCTGGTCCCCTGACTGCTCATGCCCTAGCGCCCTCTGTGCGAGTTCCGGCCGTGAAGGAGAACCCGCCGTCGCCGTCTCAGTTCAAGTACACATGGATGTTGTTGGATACTTGTTTTTGTTAATGTTTGATAGTTTCCATGTGAATGCTCATCTCTCCTACAAGCGGAGAGGCTCATCCCCATGGAATCTGTGTATAGCAAAATCAGTAAGTTCTGTTAGGGCCTCCAGTGTGCGTGGATTGTAGCCTCCTCGCAGAGTAAAAAGTAGGTGTAAAATAGTTGCACTGGACTAGGTAATAGGACCATTATAAACGAACGATGACCTCATCGATTTACATTTTACACTTGCGTTCATGTTACGCAATGTGAACACGAACCGCGCGCACACAGAATTTCATTACAACGTACAAATCAGGGTACAAAAATAAGTTTTCTACGTCTATTTGAACCGGATAAATCAACTCATTACTGCCTCGACCAAGAAATCATTTGGAAGTTTTGATGATAATTGTTTTGTATATCTGTTAAGCAGCCTTTTAAGATATCTAAGCATTGAAATTTATTAATTTGATTTTGTAATATGAATTTTAAAGCGTCCCGTACATAGGACGCCGGACATAAGAGGGTATGTCTGGTGTGTAGCTTTTGTACTGCAGTTTGTGTATATAACCCTACGGCTGGTAACTTTCTATGTTTATTTTAGGTCCAGAAAATCTCCCTTTATTCTGTTTTATTTAACAGTGTGTGAGTGGTTGTGTGAGTGATAAGCATTGTGCGATTCGTGTGTTGCGAATGCACGCATTTGATAAATGACCAATTAATCGACAAGTGCATGTGCTAATAAGCTGGTGTAAAATATAACGTCGTGGTAGCAAGATTTATCTTACGACTATTAACCACCATAAATAAAATAATAAAGATTAATAACAACAGTATTGTGTTTTCCGTATTGATGTCTTTGATTGAATAAAATTTGAGTATGTTCATCACTACACGATGTTTTATTAAAGCTGTATACAACTAATAAGATCAACATCATCATCACTTCGTTATTATTTCCTCCATAAACCATCATATGAATGTGCACCTTATCTTCTAAATTCACTTACCAACTACAGTGCAACGCTTCTAAAGTTGAAATTAAGATGTGGCATTTTACTAATAGGTGAGAACCTAAAGCACAAAATCGTAGTGATGGATGCTGCAAATGTGGGGCATTTGAATCCGCAAAACATCTTATATTATATTACCCAGTAACCGATTAACGGGGGGCTGACTGGGCTATAGCCTGGGGCCCCCAACATTTAAACTGGCACACACCCAAATGCTCAGAACTTATGGGGCCCCTGGTACATTTCTCTTGGGCCCAAGATATTGCAACGCGGATTACATTTTAAATGTTTGACGTAAAAGCACCAAATCAAGAGGCCCCTAACATATATTTTCCAATGAAATGAGCGATCTGGGGCCCCAACTTACATTTAAACTGGCACACACCCAAATGCTCAAAACTTATGGGGCCCCTGGTGCATTTCTTTTGGGCCCCAGATATTGCAACGCGGATTACATTGTACATTTCAAATGTTTGACGTAAAAGCACCAAATCAAGAGGCCCCTTACAAATATTTGTCAATGAAATGATCTGGGGCCCCAACTTACATTTAAAGATGCATACACCCAAATGCTCTAAATAAATGGGGCCACTGGTAAATTTCTTTTGGGCCCCAGATATTGCCACAGACAGACAATTTGCCAGGCAAAAAGTAAGAAAACGTGCTTTGTGAGGTACACTGTATATGTTTTTATCTTGATTTGCTTCTTCCCTGACAATGAATGTAATATAAGAAAAATATTGTGTTTTTAAATTTTCCAGTAATGAGAGGATTTCTATTCTAGAATATTTCATTAATAATTATCATAATTTTCACAGATGTAATTTAGTGTGTACCATAGTTGATAAAATGTTGATTTCATTTGTCTTAAAATAGTCAACAAAGTACTGTCTTTTTATTTAGGTCAGTAACTAGTTATTCTTTGTTCTATATGACCTTTGTAATTTAGTGTGTACCATGGTTGATGAAGTACTGGTTTCCTTTGTCTTATACAAGAAAGTACGGTCTTTGTTTAAGGTCAAGCAAATAATGTTATTCTTTGTTATATGACCTTTACTCTGTGCCCCTCATTATAAATGCCAGTTACATTGACTGGTGCAGCCAAGTGAAGGTTTAGAGACTGTATTATGTATCCTAATAGGAATCCTAATAGGAATTATTTATTTTCATTGTACATGTAGATCACCAATTCAGTAATGTAAATAAAGGATAGTAGAGCTTACAATTAAAATGCTTTTCCTCTTTATTCTCTTGAATTGAAAGTAATAAATAATGTCGCGACGCGTGCAAAAAGGGCCCCACTTCGAATCTCAGCCAGGGGCCCCATTAAACCTTAATCAGGCCCTGATTACCCGTTTTATGAAGATGTCCATATGCATTTGTGGAGGAACATTTCTAAATATAACAATGAGTTTAACATATTTAATGATTTTTATATTACTGAATGCCTTTTTAAGTGACAGAAGTGATGTTTTTAATATGTGTTTTATAAAGTTTATTCAAGAGGCGTGGGAAATAAGAAACAATATTTTAGGAAGTGCTCTGTAATTAACACTAAGATATTATCTTATTACTCTACTATACTATATTATTTATACGACTTGATTTCATTTTATTGTAACCCGTAACAAAGGGTCTTTTACTGCATTTTGTAAATATTCTTAATAAATGCTGTTAAATCTTTAAAAAAATCTACACTGATCGCAACATTTGACGAGTACAAACTGACTTTTTACGTGGACTTCTGTCACATCTGATTATCAACCACCGACGGCGGGCTGGTCGGTAGCCCCTTTTATCCCATACAGGGTCCTACTGGGTATTTTCAATATTGCGCGTATTACGCCAAATCCCCAATCGCCAAGAGCCTGCGCGTACACTCCCCTCATGTGATGCGATCTAGGCCACAGTACGGGACTATATAAGGAGTACGTTGCCGGTGAGTTTACTGAGGGGCCACCCCGCTACAGGTGGACAAGTGTGAAAGCGGTGGCAAGGAAGACGCTACTGAAGGCCCCATCCCCTCGGTCTCGACGACCGGCGGCGTCCGCTCTGTTGTACTAACCTGCTTGTGCCTGCAAACTGACGACCCGGGGACCAATTGAGATGATGCCAAGTGTGTTTTTTTCCTAATACAATATTTCCTTTTAGTTTTGTATTTATATGATTGATATCTTTCATGTATATTGTAGTTATTGTAGATTTTATAGCTTTACATTAAACTTATAGGCTTTAAGTTTATGTAATTTAGGATTTTTTTCTCCAACTTATGAATACAATTTATTTTTCTAGTAGATAGATGGCATCTTATTTTACAGCAGGCTTCATAGTCATTGTGTTGTTGTTAGACAGGCTGTTTATAGTGAATAGACTTCACCAAACCTGTTATCTAAGATTTTTTTCTTCAAACTGATCAACACAATTCATCAGTTAGTATGTGTATATGATTTTAGTTGAAATTTCATTTTATATTGGAGTCAATGAATAAATGAACATCTCTTTATTTTTGTATTAAGTTTTAGCATCACTACACATTAGCGAGTTTAGATATTATAGAATTTCTCAGTTACCGCCCCCTTTCTGAAACCCTGGATCTGCCAGTGTAACATGTGTATAAATGTCTTACCTCAACCTTTGCCACACAAACTGCCGAAATGCTCACGTGGAAAGCACAAACACACGAATAAGTATAAATTATATGTTAAAAACACGACATGTATAACATGTAAAAAGCTATTGCAAAGCAGAAATTGAATTGTGTGATCGATTGCGGGGTCATTGTAACAAAATTTGAAAAAAAAAAATCATTTTCAAAATAATCCTAGGGACTTTGTGCTTCAACTAAATACAAGTAATACGTATATATAAGCATATGCTTGAGGCCCAAACCTCTCATGTTATGTCTGGTTCATGTGCAGAAAATTTAAGACATATTCTATCAGACAATGTCACACAAAAAAAAAAAAAAAAAAAAAACAAAACAAACACAAACAAACACACAAACTGTCGGAATCTCATTCTGTCAAATTGAAAGGGAAGAAGTCCAAATATAGGTGTTCCAAACTTAAACTTTTTCAAAAATCTGCATGTTCCTTGTGTATTACTTGGAAATGAAATTGTACCACTTGTGGAGAATACCAAGTATCTTGGGGTGTTCATTCAATCGTCATTAGACATTCTAGATATAGCCCGTCGCTTGAAATTAATTCAAACATGAGGTAATATGTTAATTATTAGGTTTAAAAAGTGCTCTGAAGATGTTAAGGTCCTTCTTTTTAAAATCTATATGAATGGCTGCCAACTATGGGCGTCTTTTAAATTAGTTTTTTTCGAAGGGCTCTGTCGCCTGCAACAATAAATGTTTATAGACACTTTTTTAATCTCCCAAGCGGTGTAAGCATGTCTCAATATGTATCTTGGTATTGATCATTTTAAGGTACTCTTCAGAAGGAATCTGGGAAATTTTATATGTAACCTAATTAAGAGTGACAATGTTTTTGTTTCTCACATTGTTCAAAGCAAATATTTCAAGTTTTATTCTAGTCATTGTGTAATGTGAAAATATCTGTTTTAATATGCTATTTCATTATTCTTTTTACAGTCTAAATTGCCTATATTTTATGTGATGTATGACATAATTTTAGTACGAAATAAAACAATCATAAACAACATAATACATAATTAGTAAGAATATATATCTACGCAACAAAGACCAACAAACATTTACACTGCAAATTTCTGGAGTTCCCATCTTCGGTATGAACCCTTTGGTGTTGCATTTGGTGAAATGATACCAGTACATCTAGATCGGCCATTTTGTTCTAGCAACTTGGAATATTTCAACAGAAAATCAGTAAGTATCAATATTTAGAAGGGCCATCCAATTAATTTGTACACTTATTCTTGTAGAACGAAATTTAGTTGATAGGTAGATGTAACATTAAGTCCGTGTCATTAGGTCTACATGCAATATGAATGTAGTAAATGTCATGTAGTATGTCATCATGAAGTATATATTATAGATCTAGCATGATTCTAGTTCTCACTTAATAAACTTTCACTAACAGTGTTTTCATTGAAATAACTTAAATGCTTCTGAAATATAAATAATTACATGTAATTTAAATCGAGATATATATAAAAATTCAATTTAGTTTTTCTTACATTTGATCCTACTGTAATGTTAGTGGATAATCTTAATTTAATATTAGCAAGTAATGTTCTTTTGTCATTAGAAGATAATATTGGTGCATTGAGTTTTGCCATCAAAATATATATACATGTCACTATAGCGTTATATGAATATTTACATGTAATATATATCGAGATCTATATATCATTAAAACTAATTAGTGTTTCTTGTTATGTTTCAGTTGCAATATCTTTGCTCGATTGGGGGCAATAGTGTCGGTGATGAGGTCCGGAGAATTATGAGGCGGCTCATGACAAATGAGCTGATGAGCCAATACAGCCTTAAAGGAAAGGCTGCCAAAGACAAGGCTGCCAAAACTACCTTTGACGTAACTGCTATTTACAGAGTTATCGTTCGTAAGTTGATGCATTCCGTAATATTATACTCGATTGATTTTGTAGAATCATAGATTTACATTGTTTTGAGGACAAGCATTAAAGATATCGAATAATTAATAATTAATAACTTGTTTCACAGAAATAAATAACATAAAAAAAGAAATTAGTTTTGTAAAAAAAGAAATAAGTTAAAAAAAACTGTTTCACAGATTTGTCACTTAGAGTAACTCATTTATTATTATGTAAAAACATGTTTATGATGTGCCATCTACCAGGTATGTAGAGTTTAAGATGAATTATTTTACACTTTTAGAGGCAGTGCAAAAAAACAAAATGTGGGGAAAGAGAGGTGGCGGCCAGAATAGGAAAACCTTAACCATTTAGAGGTTCCTCAGGTAAGACAGATGAAGTGTAATTAAAATAAATACTGAACTAATGGTAATCAATTAATAATTTGCATATATGTTGAACTGGAATTAACAAATATGTTTATTCAGCCTCAAATCAGGGCTCCATATTTGAATTAATCTAAATGCTTTTTTTTTTTTCAGGGAAGGAACAAGGCTGAAGGGCATGAGGCAGACCAAGAAGAAGTTTGATCATATTTTGTAAAATGAATAATAAACTGATTATGAAATATATTTGTGTTTTTGTATAAAGTGTAAAAATATAATTCTAATATTAACAGCCAATATTAAAATAACATTATATTCATACATTCAAATAATGTTATGTTCCAAGATTAAAATAATATTACCTTCTTACGTTCAAATAATGTTATGTTCTAATGTTAAATTAACATTACATGGTAAATGTTAAGCTAAGGTTAAATGCTAACATTATCCTAAAAGAGATTTTGTCCTCGTTTTAATGCTGCGCTAATATTACCAGGCCAAAAGGTTAGCTAACTTAACTGTTAATGGTATACCAATGGATAGGCTAACATTATACTGTTGCTGGGGAAGCAATTTGTTTAAATCATTTTCGGATCATCTATAAGCCTTTGTGATTACACACAACAATAAGAGAACTTGCATCGTGGGTTGCACGCCTTTCCCATTCACACAGCCTTCAAAGTACGATGTTTATGGTAATTCCCAGTAAGTAATAAGTCCGAATAGGTAAGGATGGAGAACTTGTGGAAATTTGTCTTTCTAAAGTGTGTCTCAACCGGTCGTTTTTAATAGAGAGCGGCGACAGTCACATTACATGTTTGGAAGCTATTCTAGTATCCATCCATAAAAATCCATAATCCCATTACAAAGGGGGTGAAAATAAGAACAACAATACGATTCTGAACACACGCGTGCAGTTTATGTAAAGAAATGGGCATTTATGAAGGCTCCAGAAAAGTGATTGTCTTTGACGTAAAACTGTCACAATGACCGTGAACGTCACTGTTTTTTATTTGTGTCATTACTTCTCCGTAGCCGATATGAAAGTGTTACGTCATCCATGATTCAGGGGTCAAAGGGGTTTTTTTATGAGGATTTCATCAATCCCTCCAGCTTTTTTTCAAACATACGAAACTTCAGAAATGCACACGTTGCACCCCACTTTTCTACAACCCTGAATCTGCCAATAGAAATAATGCCTAAAATATTCATCCACATAATCTCTCCTCATACGTATAGTAATCCGTGTATCCCGTGTCGAGAGACATTGTTTTGTGTGACATATTTTCAGATTTCTAGATGGCACGAATTCCTCTGAGTTAGACGTGGTCGCTGGTCCCCTGACTCTGCTCATGCCCTGGCGCCCTCTGTGCCGAGTTCAGTTCCGTGAAGGAGAACCCGCCGTTCCTGTCTCAGTTCAAGCACACATGGATATTGTTGGATACTTGTTTTTTATTAATGTTTAATAGTTTCCATGTGAATGCTCATCTCTCGTACATGCGGGGAGGCTCATCCCCATGGAATCTGTGTTAAGCAAAATCTGTAAGTTATGTTAGGGTCTCCAGTGCGCGTGGATTGTAGCATCCTCGCAGAGTAAAAAGTAGGTATAAAGGAGTTGCACTGGACTAGGTAATAGGACCATTATAAGCGCACGATGACCTAATCTATTTACATTTTACACTTGCGTTCATGTTACGCAATGAAAACACGCAACCGCGCGCACACAGTATTTCATTACAACGTACAAATAAAAGTTTTCTACGTCTATTTCAACCAGATAAATCAACTCATCACTACCCCGACCATGAAATAATTTGGAAGTTTTGCTGATAAATGTTTTGTATATCTGTTATAAGCAGCCTTTTAAGACATCTAAGCATTAAAATTTATTAATTAGATTTTGTAATATGAATTCTAAAGCGTCATGTACACAGGACGTCAGACATAAGAGGGTATGTCTGGTGCGTAGCTTTTGTACTGCAGTTTGTGTATATAACACTACGGCTAGTAACTTTCTATGTTT
>JAGTTF010006074.1:0-17447 GCA_019095985.1 Streblospio benedicti
CCCCTGGGCGTGACGGGCGCCGCCGGCGCGGCAGTAGGACGCCGTGAGGCTGCCGATAACGAGGCTCAGGGTGAGAATCACCACCGCTGTAGGGTTAGAGATACACAATTTAAGTTAACAAATGCATGCTCATTGGCGCCGATGGGTTTCAAGAAGAAAATATTTGTCGAATTTGTGTGGTTGCACAGTGATATGAATATACAAACTTGACTACTCTGGTGTTTGTATCGCCTCTGTTGTCAATGGCAACAACAGGTCTGGTAACCACATACACACCGCCATTGTCCTATCGATAAATCTCTTCCACCATTTAAATCAACGCCTCGTTAAATTGCCAACAAACAAAAACAAAAAACAAAACAAACAAACAAACAAAAACAACAAAAAACAAAACACCCCCCAAAGAAAAAGTACAACACAAGTAACACAAATGAAAGCCATACCAATATACGTAGCTGTAAGAATTCGCCATTTTGTGGCTTTAAAGTAGTTTTCGTGCAACAGTGGCCCAGCCCACGGTGTAAAGTCCCGCCCGCCTGAGCAAACTAAAGTCACGCGGGAGAGAGAGCCGTCGTGCCCGGGTGAGGGGTAATGCCCAGCAGCCATCAGCGGGTACAATATCGTCTGTGATACCGCGAGAGCACGAGCCAATAATGAGTCACGCGTAAAGACGTTATGTTTTAACCAGGACAGTCAGGTATCTACGATAACCAGGGCACACGCATTTCCAGTTACCATCAGGGAAATGTCTGCATTAAAACCAGTTTTGCATCGTCATATCTTGCATACAGTTGGTATGAACAAGGACCCAAAGGGGCACTGTGAGTGGATAAAGCCGTAGAAAACTGACGCTGCAGTTTTCTAAAGAAAAAGTTAATCAGACATTCTTTTTTCAGGACGGCGATTCAGGGCAGTCAGTGCAAATGAGGGCCGCCGTTTTAACTTAAAGTTATATGCCCCATGATTGTATCGATTCTATGCATTACCGTACCTCGATCATTATGTTTCATTCATTTTTCTCAAGAAAAACAACAACAACACCCCCATGTGGTAGGTTGATTGGTCTTACATTTATCTTCTTTATAGTGCTAAAGTAACTCTACTTACATAGCAACAAACAGCATGACAAATTTATAACCTGAACGGTCTTCGTTGCCCCCGGAGCTGTCATGGCGAAAGGGATTTGTCCAGCCAGGAAGAGCGGCCGCATGCTCGCGTATATTTAGATTATATGTAATTATCTATTGTTTAACTACCTTGGATGAACCAATATTGTCACTATATTTTCTCTGAAGCTGTATGCTTGGCGTAGTAATTTACATACGTAAAATGACGCATTTCAGCCGCACGTTGTATATCAAGCGCACGCTAGACGCCGCATAACAATTTTTGTATTCATAACATATCTGGAGTCAGAAGAGAACACTTAGACACGATTGCAATTTAAGAAATATTATTTAAATTTACTGTTTACGGTGAAAGAGAAGACAAGGTAATTAGTTACTGGTTTATTGTACAATGTTCATAGAATACTTTGATATATTTTAAGGTTCACATCATTTGTGGTTTTATCAGAATTAATTTATCTGAATTTTATGTATTTTCAAACTTCATGTAAACATGCATTGTAGTAAACTTTGTTTGTTTGTATTCCAGAATTTACGCTTCCAATAGCTTCCAATAGCTTCCAATAGCTTCCAATAGCTTCCAATAGCTTATATTTGAAATAAACACAATCTGACATCAAAGGAAGTTGTCATTTTCAATTTTCTCCAATTCACCCACAAAAAATATTATTTGACCTGAACGTAGCCAGGCACAGAAGTACTACTTTTCGATCACACTAGTTTAGAAGTTGAATCGTAGTAGACGTGCTTTACTGGTGTGTAGTGGCTTGATTCTTTTTTTGCAGTTTGTTGGCGATTTTTGGAGTTTGGAGGCGGGCTTGGCAGCAATGTCGGCCGTCTCTTCGGAAACGGTAGGAGACCAGGGGGACGGGCACCAGCCCTCCCTGTTATCTGAAGCGGAGGATGCGATTTCGCACTTGCAGGTTGCGGAGGAGGCGTCCCACGAGGGCATGGAGTTGGTAGTAGAGGGGGAAGGGGACTTGTCTGAACAAGTCAGTTCTCAAACCCTCGAACCCACGGAGGAGGCGTCGTCGTCGTCGTCGTCCGATTCCTGCAAAGGATCGGACAAGGGCGATAGCGCGGAGAGTAGTGGGTCAGAGGAATCTGACGCGGAGGAGGCCGATCACCAAACGCGCGACGGGCGTGCCCGGCAGCGATCTGGTGACGGCAAGGGAAAGAGGCGACGGGCGCCATCGCGCAAGCGAGAGCCCAGCCTCGCGACGATACAGCGGTTCTTCGCCGATCCGTACACACAGGAGGTGTTGTACCGCGGCAAGTACTTCAAGAAGAAGCCAGCGGATTGCATCAAGTTCTGCGCTGATTCTGAGACCGGCCTGCCTCAGCATACGTATGAGATAGCAAGCAGAGTCGGTTACGGACCGTTGTGGGATCGACCGGAGTGGATGGGTCAGGGGTCGCGTGATACACGGACACCTGATCGTGTTCCAGAGGATCGATGGGGAGGGGTAGCAGCAGTGGTGCTGAAAAGTGGCCACACTGGCTTCCCCAAGTTATGGCCGGAGGTAAAAGTTCCGGTCTCGCAGCTCCCCAGTGACCGGGTGACGAAGGAAGGGTTTCAGGCCCTGTTTACCGCATATCTCGAGTGTGGAATGCGGTGTCCTGTACAAGGATGCGAGCCGTGGGAGGCTCTGGATCACCCAAAGGGAGCGTTACCGCAACCCCAGGCGCTTCGCAGCAGGGATGTCGGACTGCTACACCGCGACCCCGCGGACTGCAGCAAGTTTGACTCGGAGTTGGCATGCTCGCCTCGCACCGAATCTTTGAGAGAGCACGGATGGAAGAACCTGGAGAGGGTGGTGGAGCATTGGTGCCACTTTCATATGAAAGCTGGCAAATGCTTCTCCGCGCCTTGTTGCAGCAAGATGCCGGTGGAGACCCTGGGACCCCGGTGTCAGAAAGCGGTGTTCCCATCCATCACAGATGCGGTGGAGCACCTGATCGAAGATCACATCGCGGAGGTGCGACAGGTCCAGAGCGACCTCCAAAAAGAAGTGGATGCCAATTCGAAAGGCAAGACCAGGAAGCAGCGACGATCAGGCCTGTCCTTTGACCTGAAGGATCTCCGTTCGATCGCGCAGAAGATGTTGTTTGAGGTAATGGAAAGTTACAATCAACTTGTAGGCATCCCCCGGTTGCTCGGCCGTAGCCGTTGGTTCTCCAACACTAGTTTAAGCCGGGTGATCGTGGGGTATCACCTCAGCAACGTGGACGTGAAGGCGCAGGGATGGAAACCGGATCACCAGCGGTGGGTGAGCGCGTGTCGGCTTGACTATGTCAAGTGGACCAGCCATCTGCCGGGGTATTCGGGGGCTCCGACTGAGGGGTACCGGATGGCGGTGACCAACACGCCAAAGGACTCCTCCCAGACGAAGAAGGGGAAGGCTGTGAGTGGGGGCCCGGCTCGAAAGAGCGGACTTGCCCACCCCAAGCAGCCTACGTTGATGGGACCGCCAACCACTGTGCCACCGCCGCGCTCGGGGATGCTGGAGATGCTTGCTAACAAGTTCAAGATCTCCAAGCACCCGGCGGCCACGAGCACTGTCACTTCGGAGAGTAGCCCGGAAGCATCCACGTCCAGTCCGACCTCAACGTCGCCTTTGAGCAGCCTGAGTGTCGAGACTAGTCCCGCCGCCATGCAGGAAGTCGGACGGTCTATCGCGGCCGCGATAACCGCGCAGGTCGCACCCAGCGGCGAGAGGAAGCGACGAAAGTCCAAACAGTCGCCAGTAAGAGATGCCAGTGGGACTCCGACGACGAGTCAGAAGCGAGATCGCTCTGATTCGGGCAGTCCAGTCCACAGCCGAGTCGGAAAGAGCCAGAAGACCAGCACTGCCAGATTGATTGACAATCTGCGCGACAGTGAGCGGGTATGGCAGGACAGGGCCACTCGGGCCGAGGATGCTCTCGCTGTGAGCAAACGACAGCACTTGGAGCTGCAGAAACGGGCCGCGGCGGACAGGACTTCCTACGAAAGTGGGCGGTCACTGTTGGTCGCGGACCGCGACAAAGAACAAGCTCGTGCGACCAAGTATAAGGCCGAGTGCCTTGCTTTTCGCAAAGAGCGCGACGATGCAGTGCGGGAGCGGAGCGAGCTGCAGTGCGACGTGAGTCGTTTAACCGCGACCGGCACTCAACAGCAAGAAAAGTTAGCGACGGCTGAGCGCGACGTAGCCAGGCTCACCGAGGAGGTCGAAACGATGCGAAAGGAGCTCACTATCCTTCGCAAGGACGCGACTTACACCGTGCCATCAGGGAAGTTGAAGGTGAAGCGGATCCCCTGTCAGAGTGAAGTCATGTGGACTTCAGAGGGATCACTGGGAGGTCGTCCGACCCGCAGCATGCACCAGATGCAGAGTACGTTTCAGGCAATCACCACGACCCTGAACGAACAGCGCAAGGAGATCATCGACGCATGGCAGATGATGGAGGAGTACGCCAGGACAGACCCGGACTTCGATGTCTTTCCTGCGATATACTCCTGTGCGCGCCAGGCCATGGAACAGTTTACCCAGGTAGTGCGGCAGGAGATAGCTCCGTGGGTGCCCAGTTCCACATCCACCCAGGAGACCTTAGCAGACGAGCTGGGCCGTTTACCCCTGCAATCCTCCGCTACGTTGGAAGTCGTTGAGATGGACACGAGCGGGGATTCAGAGGTGGCGGTCCTGAGGAAGGAACTAGAGGGTGTTCGGCGTGAGCTAGAGGTAACGCGCGAATACGCCTCCGACCGGAAGCATGACGTGGCAACCATGCAGAAGTACGAGGGCCGCAACGCAGACAACGTACGGGAGCTCACGGTATCCCTGCGTGGTGTCAGTGCAGGAGCGATTCGCTTGCTCGAGCAGCTGGACGTGGAGCAACGGCCTCAGTTAGCCAGAGAAAGTAGGGCGTTGAAACACGCTCTACAGGAAATGTCGGACGCAGCAGCAACCGTGGAGCCACGAAGCCATGCCATCGGACAGGAGCAGCGGGTTAGGCGTGTCCTACCCCCCCTGCCACCTACCAGTGCGACGGGCCAAGTGACTGCAGCCGCGACGACCGCCACTGCTGCGACAACCGTGATTAGCGCGACAGTGACCTCAAGTGTCACTGGGCCCGCATTCACGCAAGTCCAGCACCGGGAACCCAGTCTGGGACTGACGACAGCAGCGGAGGAATCCTTAGACGAGGACGCAGAGGACCGACTGCTCGCCCAGACGCCACCAAGACCTAAGACGAGGAAGTCTTCAACCGCCGCCACCTCCGGGAGTGATCACTCTCGAAGTCCGCGCCGGTCACCTCGTTACCACAGGCCACCTCCACAAGGGGGTAACGCCACGGACTAGGGTCTAGTCGCAGGGTGTGCCCTGCAAGGGTGGTCCTGAAAGATGGATCACCATGCCCTCCAGTCACTCAGCGAGGCCCGACGGGGTGGATCGCGTAGCTGGTGTGGAAAGCGGTCGGCTGGATAAGCCGGTCGCGCCCCCGTGGCGTCGGACGCGGCGTCACACTTTAAGGATCGTGTTACTCTCACAGAATTGCGCGTTGTTGCCTACGCAAAGTTTTGTAGAATCCCCGGGCTTTTCAGTCCAAGAGTAATACGAATTAGTGGCCTATCCCATCGCGTTCTAATTTGACTCTACACGGTCGCTCTGTACTCGTAGAACGCGATTATGTCCCTCAGATTCCCCTTTGTTGCACAGGATGAATGTTGTGAGTGTTTGTGTGCCCTGCCGCTCCCCGCGGCAAAGTGTATGAATGAAATAAAGTGTTGTAGCGAGCGGCCGTCGCGCGCAGCGACATGACAGAAGTGTGCCGTCGCATCACTAGTATGAATGCGGTTGGACTTTGGGGGAGAGCGGTGGGGTGTTTGCATGTTTTGTTTGTATGTTTTCAGGCTTACCTGGTGCGGCGTAGCTTCCCGGAAGACGAGTTCTCAGGACAGGAGGGGTGGAGCGTCCGCTGGCAGACTTACCTGCGTAGTGGTCGCGCCGGCCTGTCGCTGATATCCGGGCGTGAAGTGGAAATCGCCGACGATCAGGAGCCACCTGTGCCAGGACACTTGGATACACTTGGATATGGGTTGGGGGAGTTTCCATGCGAGTGTCTCACTCTCTAAAAAGCAGAGTGTTCCATCCACATGGAATCTGGGGAGTGTGTAACAAATGTTGTTACTCCGCTCTCAGCTAGCGTCCCTTAGACTCTAGCCCTCGCTTGCTCATGCAGTGTAGCGGTGGCTCATTAGTCCATGAGTGACTGCTACATCCTTCCCTCCCTCGGGGATAGAAAAGATGTAATCTTTTCTATAATTAATTTTGTTATAATTTAGAACTGCATGAGCGAGGTTGGAGCCAAGGAAAACCATACGGGTTTATGATAATACATACATATAGCATATAAATATTTGTACAATATTTGACACATTGTGCGTTAACCATTATTTCACGAATATTACTTAAAATTATAATTAAATGTTATATCATATGTGACAACGACAGTTATGACTACAAATGTAACAAATGCAACAGTGGAGAGACATTGGCGAGCATTATTAATGAAGCAATTTCATGGCATGATATTTGAGCGTACCAGATCTGATTGACAATAGTTTTGACGTATTCTTATAACACTACGAGATTAATTATGGCAATTATATGCAATAATGCATGAGTCTAGGCAATCTTTAATTCAGTGTAAAGAACAGTGACGAATATAGATATATATATATAGTCATATATAGAATATAGGCATAGAGAATTTAGCGAAGTCATGTTATGACTTTAAAATTTACTGTACTTTAATTATAGTTATAAGAAACGTTCGTTTAAAGATGTGTTGAATACGTACAGTAATGCAGATTTGGCACGTTCAATACGTTGATTGATTTTTACATTAATTCATAAACAATGTATCAATAAATCTAGTCAATTGGACATGTAGTGAAATCTTTGTAATCGCAGCTAGATGAAGTGTTGGCTGTGGGTTGTAATTCGTAGTAGTCACTTGAGATGAGTGAAGCTTGGTGACAGATTCGTGTAGGGCATTTTGTGGGGACGAAGTCAGGAATCTTCATTTTGACTAGGGCGCTTCATGAGGCTTCCCATGTGGTCATTGTGAAGTATGTATATAAGATATGATTTGGGAAGTGCTGTCACACTGGCTCGCTTGTTCAGCTTGGCACGCGCGCAGGACTTGTAGCCTTGTCGGTGGTGGTTGCGGCGAGGGGACGCCCTGGGTTCCCTTCGTTGCAGTCAGCACTCGGTTAGAAAACAATTCGCGTTACGGCGCACCCCATTACGTCAAGACTAAATCGCGGGTTTGCCTCCCCGATTATGATGGAATTGACGTATACAGTTTAGCTTCGACAATGAGTGTGGATGCCGAACTATTGTAAAAGGGTGGAATACATTGTGATGCTATACTTTTCTGCACGTAAGTATTTGTCGAGAAGTACGTCTTGTAGAATTGCTGGTGAGTGAGCGCGTGTCATCGTGGGAATTTGTATTCTGTGTGTGTTGTTGCTGCTTTTTGTTGTGTTGTTGATGTTTTTTGTTGTTGTTGTTTGATTGTTTGTTTTTGTTGTTGTTGTCGTTTGTTGCTGTTTGTTGTTGTTGTTGTTGTTGTTGTTGTTGTTGTTGTTGTTGTTGTTGTTGCTATTGTTGTTGTTTTGTTGCTTGCTGTTGGTGTTGTTGTTTGTTGTTGTTGTTGTTGTTGTTGTTGTTGTTGTTGTTGTTGTTTTGTTGTTGTTGTTGTTGTTGTTGTTTTGTTGTTGTTGTTGTTGTTGTTGTTGTTGTTGTTGTTGTTGTTGTTGTTGTTGTTGTTGTTGTTGTTGTTGTTGTTGTTGTTGTTGCTGGGTTTGTTGTCATTGGTGATGTTGCTGCTGTTGTCATTGTCGTTTCTGCTGTTGCTGCTGTTGTTGGTGCTGTTCTGTTGTTGCTATGGTGTGCTGCTGGTATTGCTGCTTTCTTGTTCTTCTGTGTTAATTCACATTTGCATAAATGTTACTTCACGTTTTGTATATCGAGCCTTAATATATATATATTTATGCTACAACTTTAAATGATTTTTCTAAACTACCAAATAATAATTTTCTTAACTACTTAAAACTAATATTTTGTAACACCACACTATACCACATATAACACTAAGTAACTACTTCTATCCACATTTAATTAAATTAAGCTACTAAACATAGTAAAATTCATGAAGCTATAATAACTACTTTAGAACCTGATTTGACCTTAAATTAGCCTATCAGGAGACCCTGTGAAAGTGTATTCTATCTGATTGGCTATAATAAATGTGGCTGCTACCTTAGTGTATTACAAGTTGGTTCTTATTGGCTCTAAATGTCGTCTGCTACACGTATTATTTTCAACATTTTACTGACATAATTAGGAGCTTAAAGTCTTAATCTTCACGGGTTTTCACAATGTGTTCTATTGTTTATGTTCTTTAAAATGTATATATACGATATTATCTAATTATCTTTAAATACAAGTTAAGATTTTTAACATATGGATCGGATTTCTAAGGTCATACAATGTCAGTATTATATTAATATGATTTTTCCAATACAATACAATGTAAATAAAAATATTCGAATTGTAGCTGCTTAATGGTGAATATTAGGGGTTTATAGCTGCTGCTGCCGTTGCTTGCTGTTGATGTGGCCTTGTCCTTAATGTGACCCCCACTGCTGCTTGCTGCTTGGTGGCCGATATAGACCCTGTTCGGTCTTGTAGATGTGTTGGGCATGGCTAACACCTTATTTTCGGATGTGCCGGGTACAAGCGTGACGTAAGTATTATTTTTGTTCCCTGTTCTCTTTATTCTTTTTTTTTTTGGGATGAGAAACATTGGAGTGATAATGTGAGGGTGTCATGCGCAAGTAAGTTCAAGATGAATTTTCTTTTAAGATGTTTGGCAGGTGAAGTGAGGATAGAATGCACGTTGTAGTGGTGAAATGATGGTAATCATGTATTTTCATTTGTTTTCCATATCTATTGTCGAGAATGAGGCCAGCCGGCAGTCTTATTGGCGAAGCTCTATCAATGGTAATTGTATTCTAAACAAGTATATTGTTATTGTTAACTACAATTAGTTAAATGTGATATCTGAATGTGATACTTGAATGTGATATTTAAATGTGATAATAAATTTGGTTGGTGACCTCAGAGCAAAATAAAGCTCATTTATTCACTAAAGAATGCTGTATCATATGTCAAGAGTTTGTACTAGTAAATTGTTGAAGTTTATAATTATACACTTTGTATTTCTTCAGTGTATAAGGTTAATGTTATGATGTCATTGACCTGAGAATTAGATTGTATCAAAGGTCTAATAAATAACTATATTAATATTTTATTAATGCTGTTCATAACTTAAAACGTGTGAATTAAAAGTTAATGTTATTTATAGAGACAGTAGGTTTGTAAAGATTACTGAAGTAATCGGTGGGAGTGTTACTGTCTCCGAATCGAGTACATTCAATTAACCTGGTCTCGCGCTGTTTGCGAGCATGTTTGAATCTAGATATTAAGAAAAAGATGTTAAGAAAACATTGTTAGTTTATATTAAACCATAGTACAGATGTATGTTTAGAGTATTTCAAGAAAATTCATCTATATCCATTTTGGTACAAACCTTGCTGTCACCACTAGGTAAAAGTGCATGTGCAGGTTAATTGTAAATAAACACTTGAACGTTTATATTTAGATTATATGTAATTATCTATTGTTTAACTACCTTGGATGAACCAATATTGTCACTATATTTTCTCTGGAAGCTGTATGCTTGGCGTAGTAATTTACATACGTAAAATGACGTATTTCAGCGTACGTTGTATGCGTCAAGCGCACGTTGTGACGCGCATAACAATTTTTGTATTCATAACATATCTGGAGTCAGAAGAGAACACTTAGACACGATTGCAATTTAAGAAATATTGTTTAAATTTACTGTTTACGGTGAAAGAGAAGACAAGGTAATTAGTTACTGGTTTATTGTACAATGTTCATAGAATACTTTGATATATTTTTAAGGTTCACATCATTTGTGGTTTTATCAGAATTAATTTATTTGAATTTTATGTATTTTCAAACTTCATGTAAACATGCATTGTAGTAAACTTTGTTTGTTTGTATTCCAGAATTTAAGTTTCTACTTAGACTAAAAGTTGTCACTTCCAATAGCTTATATTTGAAATAAACACAATCTGACATCAAAGGAAGTTGTCATTTTCAAGGAGGGGTAGCAGCAGTGGTGCTGAAAAGTGGCCACACTGGCTTCCCCAAGTTATGGCCGGAGGTAAAAGTTCCGGTCTCGCAGCTCCCCAGTGACCGGGTGACGAAGGAAGGGTTTCAGGCCCTGTTTACCGCATATCTAGAGTGTGGAATGCGGTGTCCTGTACAAGGATGCGAGCCGTGGGAGGCTCTGGATCACCCAAAGGGTTACAGCAACCCCAGGCGCTTCGCAGCAGGGATGTCGGACTGCTGCACCGCGACCCCGCGGACTGCAGCAAGTTTGACTCGGAGCTGGCATGCTCGCCTCGCACCGAATCCTTGAGAGAGCACGGATGGAAGAACCTGGAGAGGGTGGTGGAGCATTGGTGCCACTTTCATATGAAAGCTGGCAAATGCTTCTCCGCGCCTTGTTGCAGCAAGATGCCGGTGGAGACCCTGGGACCCCGGTGTCAGAAAGCGGTGTTTCCATCCGTCACGGATGCGGTGGAGCACCTGATTGAAGACCACAGCGCGGAGGTGCGACAGGTCCAGAGCGACCTCCAGAAGGAAGTGGATGCCAGTGCCTCTGGCAAGACCAGGAAGCAGCGACGAACAGGCCTGTCCTTTGACCTGAAGGATCTCCGTTCGATCGCGCAGAAGATGTTGTTCGAGGTGATGGAGAGCTACAATCACCTTGTAGGCATCCCCCGGTTGCTCGGCCGTAGCCGTTGGTTTTCCAACGCTAGTTTAAGCCGGGTGATCGTGGGATATCACCTCAGCAACGTGGACGTTAAGGCGCAGGGATGGAAACCGGACCACCAGCGGTGTCAAGTGGACCAGCCATCTGCCGGGGTATTCGGGGGCTCCAGCCAAGAAGACCGAGGGGTACCGGATGGCGGTGACCAACACGCCAAAGGACTCCTCCCAGAAGAAGAAGGGGAAGGCTGTGAGTGGGGGCCCGGCTCGAAAGAGCGGACTTGCCCACCCCAAGCAGCCTACGTTGATGGGACCGCCAACCACTGTGCCACCGCCGCGCTCGGGGATGCTGGAGATGCTTGCTAACAAGTTCAAGATCTCCAAGCACCCGGCGGCCACGAGCACTGTCACTTCGGAGAGTAGCCCGGAAGCATCCACGTCCAGTCCGACCTCAACGTCGCCTTTGAGCAGCCTGAGTGTCGAGACTAGTCCCGCCGCCATGCAGGAAGTCGGACGGTCTATCGCGGCCGCGATAACCGCGCAGGTCGCACCCAGCGGCGAGAGGAAGCGACGAAAGTCCAAACAGTCGCCAGTAAAAGATGCCAGTGGGACTCCGACGACGAGTCAGAAGCGAGATCGCTCTGATTCAGGCAGTCCAGCCCACAGCCGAGTCGCGAAGAGCCAGAAGACCAGCACTGCCAGATTGATTGACAATCTGCGCGACAGTGAGCGGATATGGCAGGACAGGGCCACTCGGGCCGAGGATGCTCTCGCTGTGTGCAAACGACAGCACTTGGAGCTGCAGAAACGGGCCGCGGCGGACAGGACTTCCTACGAAAGTGGGCGGTCACTGTTGGTCGCGGACCGCGACAAGGAACAAGCTCGTGCGACCAAGTATAAGGCCGAGCGCCTTACTTTTTGCAAGGAGTGCGACGATGCAGTGCGGGAGCGGAGCGAACTGCAGTGCGACGTGAGTCGTTTAACCGCGACCGGCACTCAGCAGCAAGCCAAATTGACGACGGCTGAGCGCGACGTAGCCAGGCTCACCGAGGAGGTCAAAACAATGCGAAAGGAGCTCACTATCCTTCGCAAGGACGCGACTTACACCGTGCCATCAGGGAAGCTGAAGGTGAAGCGGATCCCCTGTCAGAGTGAAGTCTTATGGACTTCAGAGGGATCACTGGGAGGTCGTCCGACCCGCAGCATGCACCAGATGCAGAGTGCGTTTCAGGCAATCACCACGACCCTGAACGAACAGCGCAAGGAGATCATCGACGCATGGCAGATGATGGAGGAGTACGCCAGGACAGACCCGGACTTCGATGTCTTTCCTGCGATATATTCCTGTGCGCGCCAGGCCATGGAACAGTTTACCCAGGTAGTGCGGCAGGAGATAGCTCCGTGGGTGCCCAGTTCCACATCCACCCAGGAGACCTTAGCAGACGAGCTGGGCCGTTTACCCCTGCAATCCTCCGCTTCGTTGGAAGTCGTTGAGATGGACACGAGCGGGGATTCAGAGGTGGCGGTCCTGAGGAAGGAACTAGAGGGTGTTCGGCGTGAGCTAGAGGTAACGCGCGAATACGCCTCCCGACCGGAAGCATGACGTGGCAACCATGCAGAAGTACGAGGGCCGCAACGCAGACAACATACGGGAGCTCACGGTATCCCTGCTTGGTGTCAGTGCAGGAGCGATTCGCTTGCTTGAGCAGCTGGACGTGGAGCAACGGCCTCAGTTAGCCAGAGAAAGTAGGGCGTTGAAACACGCTCTACAGGAAATGTCGGACGCAGCAGCAACCGTGGAGCCACGGCCATGCCATCGGACAGGAGCAGCGGGTTAGGCGTGTCCCTACCCCCTGCCACCTACCAGTGCGACGGGCCAAGTGACTGCAGCAGCCGCGACGACCGCCACTGCTGCGACAACCGTGATTAGCGCCGACAGTGACCTCAAGTGTCACTGGGCCCGCATTCACGCAAGTCCAGCACCGGGAACCCAGTCTGGGACTGACGACAGCCGTGGAGGAATCCTTGGACGAGGACGCAGAGAACCGACTGCTCGCCCAGACGCCACCAAGACCCAAGACGAGGAAGTCTTCAACCGCCGCCACCTCCGGGAGTGATCACTCTCGAAGTCCGCGCCGGTCACCTCGTTACCACGGGCCACCTCCGAAAGGGGGTAACGCCACGGACTAGGTCTAGTCGCAGGGTGTGCCCTGCAAGGGTGGTCCTGAAAGACGGATCACCATGCCCTCCAGTTACTCAGCGAGGCCCGACGGGTGGATCGCGTAGCTGGTGTGGAAGCGGTCGGCTGGATAAGCCGGGTCGCGCCCCGTGGCGCCGGACGGCGTCACACTTTAAGGATCGTGTTACTCTCACAGAATTGCGCTGTTGTTGCCTACGCAAAGTTTTGTAGAATCCCCGGCTTTTCAGTCCAAGAGTAATACGAATTAGTGGCCTATCCCATCGCTGTTCTAATTTGACTCTACACGGTCGCTCTGTACTCGTAGAACGCGATTATGTCCCTCAGATTCCCCTTTGTTGCACAGGATGAATGTTGTGAGTGTTTGTGTGCCCTGCCGCTCCCCCCGTGGCAAAGTGTATGAATGAAATAAAGTGTTGAATAGACAAAGCCGTCGCGAGCAGCGACATGACAGAAGTGTGCCGTCGCATCACTAGTATGAATGCGGTTGGACTTTGGGGGAGAGCGGTGGGGTGTTTGCATGTTTTGTTTGTATGTTTTCAGGCTTACCTGGTGCGGCGTAGCTTCCCGGAAGACGAGTTCTCAGGACAGGAGGGGTGGAGCGTCCGCTGGCAGACTTACCTGCGTAGTGGTCGCGCCGGCCTGTCGCTGATATCCGGTCGTGAAGTGGAAATCGCCGACGATCAGGAGCCACCTGTGCCCGGACACTTGGATACACTTGGATATGGGTTGGGGGAGTTTCCATGCGAGTGTCTCACTCTCTAAAAAGCAGAGTGTTCCATCCACATGGAATCTGGGGGAGTGTGTAACAAATGTTGTTAGGGTCTCCAGTGCGCGGGTTCATTGTAGAATGACCGCAAAGTATAAACAACCCCTGTAGTAAGTTGCACTGGACTAGGTGATCTCCCAGTTACACACACCTTGATAGACTTGTTGTTTACTATGGCCACTATTAGGGATTATGAAACAGTACTCACTCTCGAGTACTGTTGTAAGCCGATTAGCGGCAGTTCTCTCTTAGACGCTGGTACAGCAGCACGTAGGATTGGCAACCTACTACCTGAAAAGGAGTAGGTCCTTTACTATTTGTCTTTACCGAGGTTTGGCCTGTGGCCTTCCTCCCTCACCGTCGTGGACTTGGTCTGCCGTGGTTGAAGCGAAGGGGACGCCCGTAGCTCAGCGTGTCAGCACCGGTGCGAAGTCCTCCCCGCTTGGAGGCCTATCTTGAAACCCGGCAATACACCCCACTACCTCGAGGCCGACCGTGGGTGGCCTAGGTACGTGGTGCACGTTGTGGAACTGATAATAACACGTCCCAGTCACTACTAGCTTTATTCCATCTCTGCCCGGCATGGCTTCCCTCCGCTCTCAGCTAGCGCCCCTTAGACTCTAGCCTCGGCTTGCTCATGCAGTGTAGCGGTGGCTCATTAGTCCATGAGTGACTGCTACATCCTTCCCTCCCTCGGGGATAGAAAAGATGTAATCTTTTTCTATAATTAATTTTGTTATAATTTAGAACTGCATGAGCGAGGTTGGAGCCAAGGAAAACCATACGGGTTTATGATAATACATACATATAGCATATTAATATTTGTACAATATTTGACACATTGTGCGTTAACCATTACATGTATTTCACGAATATTACTTAAAATTATAATTAAATGTTATATCATATGTGACAACGACAGTTATGACTACAAATGTAACAAATGCAACAGTGGAGAGACATTGGCGAGCATTATTAATGAAGCAATTTCATGGCATGATATTTGAGCGTACCAGATCTGATTGACAATAGTTTTGACGTATTCTTATAACACTACGAGATTAATTATGGCAATTATATGCAATAATGCATGAGTCTAGGCAATCTTTAATTCAGTGTAAAGAACAGTGACGAATATAGATATATATATAGTCATATATAGAATATAGGCATAGAGAATTTAGCGAAGTCATGTTATGACTTTAAAATTTACTGTACTTTAATTATAGTTATAAGAAACGTTCGTTTAAAGATGTGTTGAATACGTACAGTAATGCAGATTTGGCACGTTCAATACGTTGATTGATTTTTACATTAATTCATAAACAATGTATCAATAAATCTAGTCAATTGGACATGTAGTGAAATCTTTGTAATCGCAGCTAGATGAAGTGTTGGCTGTGGGTTGTAATTCGTAGTAATCACTTGAGATGAGTGAAGCTTGGTGACAGATTCGTGTAGGGCATTTTGTGGGGACGAAGTCAGGAATCTTCATTTTGACTAGGGCGCTTCATGAGGCTTCCCATGTGGTCATTGTGAAGTATGTATATAAGATATGATTTGGGAAGTGCTGTCACACTGGCTCGCTTGTTCAGCTTGGCACGCGCGCAGGAGTTGTAGCCTTGTCGGTGGTGGTTGCGGCGAGGGGACGCCCTGGGTTCCCTTCGTTGCAGTCAGCACTCGGTTAGAAAACAATTCACGTTACGGCGCACCCCATTACGTCAAGACTAAATCGCGGGTTTGCCTCCCCGATTATGATGGAATTGACGTATACAGTTTAGCTGCGACAATGAGTGTGGACGCCGAACTATTGTAAAAGGGTGGAATACATTGTGATGCTATACTTTTCTGCACGTAAGTATTTGTTGAGAAGTACGTCTTGTAGAATTGCTGGTGAGTGAGCGTGTGTCATCGTGGGAATTTGTATTCTGTGTGTGTTGTTGCTGCTTTTGTTGTGTTGTTGATGTTGCTTTCGTTGTTGTTGTTTCGTTGCTGCTATTGTTGTCGTTGTTGATGTTGCTTTTGTTGCTATTGTCGTTGTGCTGCTGCTGTTGGTGTTGTTGTTTGTTGTTGTTGTTGCTGAGATTGTTTTCTTTGTTTGTTGCTGTTGTCATTGTCGTTTCTGCTGTTGTTGTTGTTGTTGTTGTTGTTGTTGTTGTTGTTGTTGTTGTTGTTGTTGTTGTTGTTGTTGTTGTTGTTGTTGTTGTTGTTGTTGTTGTTGTTGTTGTTGTTGCTGGGTTTGTTGTCATTGGTGATGTTGCTGCTGTTGTCATTGTCGTTTCTGCTGTTGCTGCTGTTGTTGGTGCTGTTCTGTTGTTGCTATGGTGTGCTGCTGGTATTGCTGCTTTCTTGTTCTTCTGTGTTAATTCACATTTGCATAAATGTTACTTCACGTTTTGTATATCGAGCCTTAATATATATATTTATGCTACAACTTTAAATGATTTTTCTAAACTACTAAATAATAATTTTCTTAACTACTTAAAACTAATATTTTGTAACACCACACTATACCACATATAACAGTAAGTAACTACTTCTATCCGCATTCAATTAAATTAAGCTACTAAACATAGTAAAATTCATGAAGCTATAATAACTACTTTAGAACCTGATTTGACCTTAAATTAGCCTATCAGGAGACCCTGTGAAAGTGTATTCTATCTGATTGGCTATAATAAATGTGGCTGCTACCTTAGTGTATTACAAGTTGGTTCTTATTGGCTCTAAATGTCGTCTGCTACACGTATTATTTTCAACATTTTACTGACATAATTAGGAGCTTAAAGTCTTAATCTTCACGGGTTTTCACAATGCGTTCTATTGTTTATGTTCTTTAAAATGTATATATACGATATTATCTAATTATCTTTAAATACAAGTTAAGATTTTTAACATATGGATCGGATTTCTAAGGTCATACAATGTAAGTATTATATTAATATGATTTTTCCAATACAATACAATGTAAATAAAAATATTCGAAGTGTAGCTGCTTATTGGTGAATATTAGGTTTATAGCTGCTGCTGCCGTTGCTTGCTGTTGATGTGGCCTTGTCCTTAATGTGACCCCCGCTGCTGCTTGCTGCTTGGTGGCCGATATAGAGACCTTCGTCTTGCAGATGTGTTGGGCATGGGCAACACCTTATTTTTGGATGTGCCGGGTACAAGCGTGACGTAAGTATTATTTTGTTCCCTGTTCTCTTTATTTTTTTTTTCTTTGGGATGAGAAACATTGAGTGATAATGTGAGGGTGTCATGCGCAAGTAAGTTCAAGATGAATTTTTTTTTAAGATGTTTGGCAGGTGAAGTGAGGATAGAATGCACGTTGTAGTGGTGAAATGATGGTAATCATGTATTTTCATTTGTTTTCCATATCTATTGTCGAGAATGAGGCCAGCCGGCAGTCTTATTGGCGGAAGCTTTTATCATCCTGC
>JAGTTF010006075.1:0-18723 GCA_019095985.1 Streblospio benedicti
TTTTTAAAAAATTTGTTGCCTTTTCCCGGGGTTCCGGTTTTTTAAAACCCCGGTAATTGTTTCCCCCCAAACCCCCCAAAATTTGTGTAGATGGTGGCGGTCTGATTCACCTACAAACCCTTATCTAACGGAATGTGCTCTCACTTAGCTGCGCATGGACACAAATCATCAACAAACATTGTCATGGTCACAGGTAAAGGGAGACAGCATTAGATCCATCCCTCAGCTGTTTGGTAAAATGCAATCACAGAGGGTAACATACAACTCGCCCGCTCAGAACCCGGTCTTGAACCTCTGTGGCTTGTGTGTGATTTCATATACTTACAAGAAGGCGTGCTAATGCATCAAAGATAGAGTAATTATTCCACCATCACTGAGGTTTCAAGTATTGCAACACCTTCATGCAGCCCCATCGAAGGGGACATCTTCAATGGAACAGCAAGCACAAGCGATAGTCTATGGCCAGGCATGTCCAGGACATACGCAACACCAGAGACTCATGTGATGACTGTATCAGAAACGCACCATCGCAGGCTGCAACACCACCTACACCATCTTCACCTCCATTGACACCATTTGAAGCTGTGTTTGCAGATTTCTTTTCTTATTGTGGTCATCACTACCTGGTTGTGGGCGACAGGCTGTCCGGTTGGACTGAAGTATTTAGCTCCCCAGCTGGTACTACGCTTGCGGGTGCTGCAGGATTGATTAAGAACCTACGCTGCCTCTTCGCCACATTTGGTGTTCCTGAAGAGCTATCAAGTGATGGGAGCCCTGAATTTTGTGCGGGCAGTACAGAAACCTTTCTCAAGCTGTGGGACGTGCGCCATCGACTATCTTCTGCGTATTTCCCTCAGTCTAATGACAGGGTTGAAGTGGCAGTTAAAACGGTGAAATGCCTCATAATGTCAAACTCAGGCCCCACTGGCAGCCTTATTCATGACCGTTTTGTAAGAGCCTTGCTGCAACTGCGAAACACTCCAGAACCTAACTGTTCTCCGCAGCACAAATAATATTTGGCCGGCCAATACGTGACAGTCTCTCATTTGTGAATAGGCTCGAGAAGTATTCAAACCCGTATATTCACCCAATCTGGGGTAAGCTTGGGAAGCCAAGGAAGAAGATCTACGATCTAGAATCACCCGCACGACTGAATCATTAAAAGCTCACGCGCGGCCGCTTCGTCCGCTTGCCCTTGGGGAAAAGGTGTTCATCCAGATCCAGCAAAGAAACCACCCCACCAAATGGGACCGATCAGGAACTGTTCTAAAACCATGACCAGTACAGGATCCAGGTAGATGGGTCTGGACGTTTGACACTACGCAACCGCCGGTTTTTGAGGTCCTATACGGCAGTCTCGCATTCGATCTCCTATCCAGTTGCACCCGACCAGATACCAATTCCAAGGCCACCGACACATCACCCTCACCACAGGAAGATGGTGCCAACCTTGTGGATGACCACTTGCTTGCCACTGCACCTGGCGGTTCTGTGCCGGATATGCTGCGCACCCAAGCAGGAACAGAATCAGTCTCCTCCAAAGTCCGCGTCTGTGTGTAATATGTATGTATGATTGATATTATTGGTATTATTGTTTATTGTGTGGTGAACGTTGACTCCCAAACAGTACGAGCCGGAATTGGGAAAAAGAGGATAAAGGAGACTATCTTCAATAACAAGTAATCCCAACACCACTTAAATGTTTGTTCACTCGCTTTGTGATTCCTGTTATGTAGTGTTAATGATGAGTATAATTTAGACAGTGTGTACTTTAGCCTAAGTATTGCTTTGTTTGTATTATGAATCAATATCATTTGGATTTTTATTTTTGAAGGAATATGTACATATCGTAAATATGTTAAAAAAAAAATTTCTCTAAAGAGACGAAAAGCTTTTTGTGCGATAAAATAAATTTTAAATATCATATATTAGAAATCTAATGTGGTAGGAAAAGAATTATACATGAACTGAAATGTTTTACAATAGGTGACTACTTTTTAATGGATTCTCTGTTAGAATTTCCCTGTCGGTAATTGACAGATGCTAAGGGACCATTCAGTATATTTATGACAGGGTGGGGTAGGAGGATTTTAGGGCGGGCCATGAACTTTTGTCACAATGTTTGGAGGGGGGCTATCAATTTTTTCACACACTTTTGAGGGGGGCCTATCAATTTATTCACACACTTTTGAGGGGGGCCTATCAATTTATTCACTGCAAGGTACACCAAATTTTGAGTGATTTTGGACTAAAATTTACTTATTTTTATATGATGATATTGATCAAATAGAATTTGATTTAACTGACAATGATTGTGTTAACTGTTGAGGGGGGTCATCAATTTTTATCACATGATATCGAGGTGGTCACCATTTTTTTCACAGAGATTCGACGGGGGCTATTATTTTTTTCACAGCATTTTTGGAAAATCCTCCTACCCCACCCGGTCATAAATAATGTATCGTCCCTAATGAAACGGATTCCACACATCTCCGACTGTCAACTAATATTGACAAACTTATGATTGTAGGATTTGACAGCGAGATTGGAGTGTCAATCTTGAAATTGAGCATGCTGACGTCTGATTAACCGTAACGAAGTGAGGGTAAATCAGACGTCAGCTTGCTCAATTTCACGATTGACACGACAATCGAGTGGTCAAATACCATTTTATCATGACTAAAATCCATACTAAACGAGTGTATGATTGGTTTTATATTAAAATAAATCATATCATAACGTTCTCATTGCCATTTTGACCATGCAACGTCAGCGGCTGTATAGAAAATGTGACGGCACTAGTCTAGTTTAGACTAGTGCCGTGGTGTGGTTGTGTCGTAGCGTGCAGTCAATCGTATAATTGAGCACGCTGGTCGACCAATCAGGGTGGGTTATTGGAGGAGATTTTTGCACAGAATGATAGAATGTTGGATCTATTATTTCTTGGTGTCAAATCAATCACATATTGATCTTTTGTCATTCACAAATGGTTTGAAAGCGGGTGGTTTTGATGCAGCGGTATATTTGCGGGTTTTATGAATTAAAGTTAGATTTTCATTCATTCTACTATAGCCAACCATATGCCCAGAATGCAAACTTCTCACCCTCGGACGTCTATATAGGAAATGGCTTATATTTGGAGAGAGACATTTTTACAATCAAAGAGGATGCAACACTCAACAGGTCAAAAATATTTCCTCGCTACTATCTACGTACAAGAGTGTACGTTATGGTAGCATTTAGAGTAAAATTACCAATCACACTATCACCAGAGGGGTGTCTGATATTGTATTCTAAGTGCTGCAAATTCATATTTAGTGGCCTCTCTAGAAATGACATCACAACAAAAGACCGATGTTCGTGCACTTTTTGTTCTTCAGAATTCCCCTACGCTGGATTTAAAGCAGTATATTCATCACATTTACCAGTAAGGCTATGTTCATAGCACAGAAACATTGGATTGTTCCACAGATTTTCATGAAGATCACTTTCTCCTGTGAAACCTACGCACAGCTAGGGAGGTCCAAGACAAGTAATAACGTAATACCGTAATAACTGCCTATTCCCCAAGGGCCAAGGTTGCCAACGCTAATTGACATGCCCTTATCCTACATTGGCCATATTCTCACATTATCTATCAGGGTGTATAGAATGGCAGACCTTATATCATACAGTACTGTAAATTTACGTTAAAACTTACTGAAGTAGGTATCCAAAGTATTGGTATCCTGTATAAAATTTTGTATTATCCATGATGCGTGAAAATAATATAATACAACTTATACTCCAAAACACACCTGTTGAGGATTTGATATGATAAAATTGAGAACTAAAATCCCTTACAATATTCTAGCATTAACTAAATTACTTTGCACTATCCGAGCTTTCACCACGGCCATCAGAGACCCAAATGAAGACGCCAACCAATTAAAAAAGGGGGTAATAAACTAGTTTTTACAGGACGTCACTTGCACATGCTTCTGCCATAAACTGAAGTGCATCAATGAATACTCCCTTCGCAACACGTAACAGACAATTTATGTGACATCTTTAATTAAACCAAGGTGTTAATTTACGTCCCCTCTTACATTTTTTATGGCAACCCGTTTCGAACATGCCGACCAAAGTCCCAATTGTGACGGTGTGTATAAGAGCAAAGATTATGTTGTTTCTACTGATTTTATTCTTTCACTTGGTACGTCTTAAGACAAATTCGTATGAAGAACAATACCGTCAAATTCGTATGAAGATGAAACCATTAAATTTGTATGAAGATAAAACCATCAACTACAATAAACATACAATAGACATTACTGTCTGTGTAAGTCACAGTTCCAAGAGGTCGTAGAAACATCAGAGCAATTACAGTAACAAGTAAGTTACACAAGTAACAAGTAATTAACAAGTATTATGTACTGTACATATTCAATTATTACTACATCATTTAATGTATCATTTAACAATACTGACCAACTATGGCCATCATCTGTCTCACACCAACGTCTAAACATAATAACTATACATCGTAATGTGAATATCGAATGTAAGGGTCCAAGCTGGTAAATAATATTGTACTTTTAGATTTTTTTACTGGGTAATCACATTTTGGGGGAAGCCACTTCCTCCTCAAAACTTGCTCTAGATCTATAGATGGTTGCATTGTGAAAAATAAAACTGCTCTTATAAAATTACATTACAATTACACTACTGCCGTTACATTCTCCACCAAAATTTTACATTGAAATTTTTTATATACCAAATACACGCAACACACCAACACATAACTACGATTCTCATGCTCAAAACTGTGGATGCTTTCCATACATGGAATTGTCTTGGGAAAACTCAAAATAGACAATACATATGAATCGTAATACTCTACCGTCCCTGACCTTAAAGGCCCACATAAGAAATGGTCAAAATCGGGCCTGATTTTCAACAGCCATGATCATTTTAGCCTTGATACTCAACAGATCGGCTGATGGAAGGATCCACGCCATGCCCAGGCTAGACCATATTGAGGCAAGGGAGTACAACCATGGCCAAAGTCCATGTTGGTCCAATGAACCCTATGAGCATACTATGCAGGTGCCAAACACACAATGGTCAGAGCTGGCAACAGCTGAGACACTACAGCATGAAAAACAGGTGCGAGCAAATCAGGGCGAGTCCTGTCCGGAGATAGCGATAGAAGGGGTAGGAGTGAAACATGCACCATTAATACAAGAAGTAAGCTGCCTGCAATCTAAGCTGCTGCTCTCAAGGGCGACAGTCTCAAAAGACCTCGCTTGAACTCAGACCACGCAATCCGCTTTTTTTAGAGATGCTCTGCCTAAAAAGAAAACCACCTCACCCCGAACCGTAGCCAGAATAGGGGCCCAAGTAAGGACCATACAACCCCCTACCTTAGTGATAATGTGATTAAAAAGAAAACCAGCATACCCCCAACAGTAGACAAAATAGGTGCACTAAATGTGGAAAATATTACGACCAATATCGAATATGTACACAAACTAACGAGTGAACTTGACATCCGATGTCTGCAGGAGCACTGGCTCTTCAATTACGAAGAACCTCTCCTTAAAAAACTCGTACCCAACTTCTGCTATCATGTCAAATGCAGTGATCCGATGATAGCCCCATAAGTCATCGAATGCGTCCAAGGGGAGTCGGTGGAGTGATAACAATATGGAGACATGACCTTAACAGACACGTCACAGCTCTAAATGACGCTTCAACTAGATGCGTCCTAATACAAATAGCAGGCGCAAATGACCAAACCTATATACTTAATACCTACCTACCCACAGATGGGTGCAAAGCGAACTATATGGACGTTCTGGACGAGGTTCTTGAGATAAGGGGAAAATATAAGAGGAAAGGTGACGTCATCTGGTTAGCAGACATGAACGCCTCGTTCAGCAGACAAAACCCATCACACAATGATAGACCTTTCATTAATTACTGTCAGCAAAGTGAGTTGGGTGTCCACAAGTGATGACCGCGAAACTCCCACATACTATCACTTTGTAGGAAATGTCGATTCTAAAATAGACCACATCATTACGCATACCAACTCCAGGTACAAGGTAAGTGACACCTCTGTGAAAGTTAGATACCCAGAAAGTCTAAGCTCCCACGACCCGGTACTGGCAAAACTGACCATCAGCCTAGACACGGTACAACATGATCCTCATGCAGCAGAGAAAGCAAGGCCTAGACCAAATTGGGCCAGGTCGAAGTACCTTCTTTCACTGAAACAACAGAAAGAAAGCTCAAGTGTCTCGTGGACAACAACGGACTAAAGCTGCCTACTGAGGTATTGATAAACCATAATCCTTCTCGAGACGGCTGAAGAATATGGGAACAAGCATAATAGAAATAAGAGAAAGAGACGATCTAAATAGCCATGGCCTGACTCGCTAAAGCAAACAGTGAAAGACATCAAACTCCTCTTCTTCCTGTGGAAACAGGCAGGTAAGCCTCCGGAACACGGCCTAGCCAGCAACCTAGCCGCAAAGAAGCGTGAGTTGAGGTCGCAGAAGCGGCCACTGGTAGCACAGTTTAGAAGAGAACAATTAGAAGAAATCAGTAGAGCCTCAACTGACAGTAGGTTATTGTTCTACAAGCTAGTCGGCCAGCAAAGAGGTGTAAACAAGGGAATATCCGACTCAGTTGAGTTTGAATTCCCCTGCTCCACCCAAATACAAGGATGGGCAACTTATTTTGAGAAATTAGCGACAGCTGAGTCTCTCACGCACTTCGATGCAGAACATCACAAGACCGCTAAGCTAATTCTGCACTGTAGGGCCATGCAAACTGCTAAAGCTACTCAAGCTTGTAGTAATGAGACCATACCTCTGGACACTATTCGAGAGCATGTCAAATCACTTAAAGCTGGTAAGGCAGCTGACGTGTTTGGGCTTACTGCTGAACACATAAAGTATGTCGGACCGCAGGTAATTCCCATATTGACCTCAATAACCAACAGAATCTTTCATGATTGTACCCTTCCCGACCAATTTAAGACTGGGGCACTGGGGCCTATACTAAAGAAGAGTAAGCCCCAAATTCTGAATCTGAGTGTTGGTGTCGGCAAAAACAACATATTGGATGTCTCTATCGCCCAAACAGGTTGTGTTGTGCGCAAAGCGAACAGAAGATAGTGTTAGTAAGAGTGGGGTAGGGCCGATAGTAAGAAGAAGTCAAAGATAAAAAGTGTTGACAGTGAAAGTATTGTAGGTGTGCCCTGGATATCTAGAGCATTACAGACATGGTCAGAAATAAATGTGGTGTCTGATTGTGTATCTAACATTGCATAGCATTGAACCTGCCTTTGGTTGTTTTTGTGTGAAATAAGGGAGTGCTCATTATTCAAGTCAGGGGGGAGTCTGAGGAAATCCAGGGGGTTCTCTGTGTTTGTACAGATATTTTAGGGGGGGGGTCATCAATTTTGTACCAAGTACAAGAGGGGGTGGGGGGTAGTCTATTTTGTGCCAGGGTAATATTAAAGATTTTTTTTCATTTTACCTTCATCTCATGGGTAAAACACCTCTAGGAAGTGCTCGCGTTATGAGCACATCCATCGTGTGGTTGATTATTACGTACATCTCCAATACAAGGGAACGCACACGTTAGACGTAATAACAATACATAGTCAGAGATAAGCATCTAAAGATAAATTGCCAATATGTTTGCTTTTAAGGAAAAATATGTTTTGATATACATATTTGCCCACGAACATTAGTAAGCATAATTCAGGCAAAGTGGTATGTGGACAATGTGGTGTTTGCAATCGGGGAGACGTTTTACCATAGTCACAACTACATCTCGTGAAATTCCCATAATGTGAGCAATATTTCGTACGTCGAACCTGCACAGGTGGAAACGATCATCAAAACACTTCTTTTAATATAATACTTGGACGAATTTAGTACTGAATTATCGATAAAACATAGAACATGAACTATATTTTAATTATCTGTTAAAATATCATACATGTATTCATTATTTATGAAAGAAATTACATAGTAAGTGTGACATTTCGGAAAACTGCCCATGACGTGAGCAGTTTCTCTACTAATTTATATAATATAATCATGGCAAAAAAACATTTGATAAGGGGGGTCACCTATTTTGTACATGAAAAACTGGGGGGTTGCCTTTTTTGTAAATAAAAATAAGGGGGGTCATGAATTTTGTACATGAACATCTGACCAAATCCTCACACTCCCCCCGGCAATAAATAATGGGCAGTCCCTAATAACAGGAAGTATCATGGACGTCATCGTACATGTTTATAGGTTGTATTTGCACTGTTGGCATTTGCCTTGACTATTGTGTCTTCTTGTGTTGTCTCGTTTTTGGCTGGGTCCATTTTGAAATGCTTACATTCGTCTCTGTGAAGGCACGTTGGATGCAGCTTGGAACACACTGTACATTTATGGCGCCTTTTACAATACCTTGATCTGTGTCCTTTGGACAAGCAGCCAAAGCATAAACCCTTTTCTTTCACACACTTGTCCCCGTCCGGTACGAGGATTTTAGCAAATTTGAGATATTTATTTATCAAATGAGAACTGTGTTAACATAATTGACAGCTTCTAGATTGCTTAGTCGTCTCTTCGTTTGTGGCAGTGTTGAAAGTACCAGCCTGCACATCAGTCATTTGCAAATTCAACTTCTTTGGAGATGAATGTTGCAAACTCAGTAAAGGGAGAGATGGCCTTATGCTCTTTTCTATATTGCTGCACCTGTCTACCCCATCGTACAATGATCCAGTCGGGAAATTTCGATAGGATTCTTTTGTTATCTCGTTCATCATTTACTATGTAAAGGTTGGTGTTGTTTAGCATGGCAGGTGAGTATAGAAGGTGTACGAAATGACGCAGTCCTGGGCCGTCTCTAGCTGTCACCTTTGGTCAGCTATGTAGTTTGTCTCGAAAAGCATTTGCTATGGCAAACGTATTTGCGTGTCTGTCATTGATAAGATGCATTGCTCTTTCAAAAGCAGAAGATAACCTTCAACAGCTTCTTTTGCCTGCTGCCCTTCTAGGTAACGAACTCTGTGGGTGGAATGGAACGTGACCCAATCAGTGTTTCAAATGTGGCTCGCCATCTTGGGAACTTAAGTGGATCACCATTGAACTGTGGAGGTTGGGTATCGGGAGCCTGTTTAACAACATGTGCTCTGCGAGTGTCTTGGCAAATGAGTCAGTTTCCTTGATAAGTTGAACATTTTGTTGTTGAGGTGGCATAGTGAAGCTATCCGAATTTTGAACGTTTGACGTGGCAGACTGAATGTTAAATTTCAAAGGGTTTGCAGGAAACCATGCGTTGGTTTGTTATCAAGATAATTGGCTTGTGGGAAATTAACCATCTCCATTTTGTGCATTTTAATTAAATATAGTCGTGAGTGTGATAAAGATCTTTGGCAGACATCAATTTTCAACCGTCCATATATTCTGGAAAAAAAAGGATACATGAATATCGCTCTTAAGATTTGATAATGCATATAGAGATCCTATCAAATAGATTTGCAGGCACAAAATGTCAAATAAAAAACTTAAAAGGGTACTTTTACAGCAAGAAAAAAAACATGTTGGTTTCAATTTCATGTGTTATAAGTGGTTAAATTGTACACATCAGAGAACCTATCCTGTCAGTAGGAGCCCATTTTCTACCTTCTGAACATTACTTAGATATTCTAACTTCTCGCACAGAAAAAGCCAACCATGAAGGGGTGGGAGCGGGGTGCGGTGGGGGTTCAGCGAAAGTTGACGAAAGATGACATGGGGAGGGGGGCGGGGGAGGGGGGGTTAGGTCACCCCAAAAGTTGAATGGGTGGGGTAGGGGGGCTACATATGTTAAGGATATTTAAGGTTGCAGTATAAAGAATGGAGATAAATTAGATGCTTTGTATTTGTTGGAATGTTTGTTTATAAATCATATTATCATATATATCACCACTAAACACAAAGGTTGTATGACAGAACCTGATCACAGAAACTGCACACAGACTCAATTTCAATAAGGTCTATCTTAAGTACTAGCTAGATTAGATGGTCAATTGTGGGGTTTGGGGTTTGGGTGAGAATATCATGAAATTGACATCACCGCCATACTTGACAGGGGAGGGGGGCATGGGAAGCGTTTGAGGGCGGGTGTCCGCAAGTTGATGTGTAAGGGTGGGGGTATTGAAGTTGACGAAAGTTGACGTGGGGGGGGGGGGCGTGTTTGTCCAAAATGTGGTTGATGTCAATCGTAGTTCCGCCAATTTTACTCCAATGTAACATTCTACGACCGAACATCAATTGTGACCGGTCATAATTTAGCCCCTAACGTGAACTGTGACCAAGCCTCCTAAAGTAATTTAGCTGCATAAATGTAAACGATTAAATGACTGCTGACATGGACACTTAACCTCACACCCATGTCTCGTCATCACCATGATCACGGGGCTATTATATGCGCAGAGAGCTTAAATATGCCACAAAACAGGCTGCCACCATCCTAGCCTGATCTAATTTTTCTTCGCATTTTCACGCAAGGAGGGGGAAGGGGGAGGGGGAGGGGGAGGGAAGGGGAGGTAGAAAATTGTATCCACAACCAAACTTGGTAAAAACACATTAGTAAACGTAAACTACTTTGCTGAGGATGTGTCCATGACAATAAATATATTAATGAAATCTTAAAAATAATAATGTCTATAAAACTACTTTAATATGACCTTTACGGCAACGCCATCTTTACATCTCTTATTATAAAATGCAACAATGTGAAGTAGGCTGTGTTTTATTTGGGCTTTGCATAACATGTTCAGTGCGTTTTGCCATAAGACAAATGTAAGGGGGCACGTGAATGAACACTTGGGTTCAAGGAAAGAGATCCGTAGTCACATAAATTGCACCTGTAATTTGGTTGTTATATGTTCAAGACGGTTTGCCATCAAACACGTGGGACGTATACAAACCATTGGGTTTAATGAAAGAGGGCACATAAATTGTCTGTTACCGTGTTGTGGTGTTGTGAAGGCATTGATGCATTTTAATTTATGGCAGAAGCATGTGCAAGCGACGTCCCCACAAAAACTAGTTTATTACCTCCTTTGTTAATTGGTCGGCGTGTTCATTTGGGTCTCTGATGGCCGTGGTGAAAGCTCGGATATTGCAAGGTAATTCAGTTAATGCTAGAATATTGTAAGAGATTTTAGTTCTCATCTGTATCATATCAAATCCCCAACGGGTGTGTTTTGGAAGATGAGTTCTTTCACGCATCATGGATAATACAACATTATATATAGGATACCAATACTTTGGATACCTTCTTCAGTAAGTTATAATGTAAATTTTCAATGTATATATCTAACTTTCACTGCCCTCGTATCTGCAGTAGAGTATTTATGGTCAGTCAAGGTTGCACTGAACTAGGTGTAAGATCGCCCATGTTACGCACACCATGATATAATATGTTCTACTATGGCCACTGTAGTATTAGTATGTCAAGTAGAGCGTCCTTTGGAAATAGGCTGCTATCACTTGGCCCCCCCCCCCCCCCCCCACACACACACAATATCAGACACTGGTAATTTTATGAACCTGATTAATTTTAACACTTGTTTACGTAGAGGCGAATACGTATCCTCGAGTCTTGGACCTTGTGCATCATCTTTGATGCATGTTAATGTGTTCATTGAACACAATTTGACATTGAATGGCTTCTATAACCCCTATACTTGAAGTGTACTAACGTATGATCGAGCTACACCTTCCGGGGTAAATGCGTGTTTAGAGTGGTAATTCAGAAAATCCCCAATCAAATACATAGTGAATGGTACGAAATCGTTGGACATAACAGTAAAAAAATCCACCATCAAGAACCCGTGTGTGTGATTCGCTTCTCTTGAAGTGTAAACCCGCTTTTGCACATCAGCGAATTCCACGTGCACTGGTGAAGTGGCAAATTCGCCACGAAATTTTGAACATGTTAACAAATTTGTGACGAATATCAGGTTTGGCGATGTAAAAAGTTTCGCTGCGTCTGGCGATCGTAGAACATTCGCATATATAAGCAACAGTTCGCTTGGACCAGCAAATCTACGCAGCATACAGTTTTTTTTCTGCATTCAACGTCGCCACAACACGTCCAATTTGAGAACTTGACATAATTGAATTGTGAGATTTTGTAAAGAGGCTACAGTAGTATCATTGTTATCTTACATTCTCGTATTTGTTTCGAATTATTGTCAAAAGGTAGGGAGCCCGTCTCTAAACCCACTTTACCCATAAAACCCGCATTACACATAGGCGATCATATGCGAATCTGTGCAACGCATAAATACGATTTCGGGCGAATTGAGGCGACATTGAACGTAGCTCACACCATGGATTTACTTACAAACCTCATTGACAGTTTCGTCAACTTCTGTTGAAATCCTCATGAAGACACTCTGTGCATGTCTTTTATTCCCGGCGGCCGCCGAGAATTGGTTCATAGACTCGCCAGATCTCATGACCACCTAGTGTTGTGATCTAAAGTAATGACTTGTATAATAAAATGACCAGTATGCAAATAATTAATGCGATGTATTCATGACAAAGTAAAAGCCGATACAATGTCGAGGGTGCCCAGGTCACCATTTACGAATAGAGGAATTAGAGGACTGCACTTATCAAATGTAAATGTGCTTTTTTACAGTCACAATTCACAGCTTGTCATCTTTCTCTAGCGACTTTACATCTACACCGGGTCATTAGCATCCTTGTCACACTATATCTTTCTCATCTCCCCGGCGGGGAGCATACAGCACATCGCTACCGTAGCGCAGACGTGCTAATCACTCACATTAGCGTTCACTCGCCTGACCTGTACCTATTTAACTGTAGATCTAAGTGTCCACATCCGGCAGCTATAAACCTCGGTATGATGAAATGGAAGAATATCATGCACCAAAATCGATGAAGATATATTCTGGAAATTATGAAGACTCTATGTCCGTAATGTAAAATCACACGCTCACTGCCGCTATAAAGGCCACTTGTGGAACGAATTTAAAGTCTCATTGGAGAGGTGGTCTTTAAGTGTAGGTTCCCATTGGAATGATTTTGAAGGATTGGGATTGTGAAAAGTGGTTATAGAGGTTGTCTCATTACAGAGGTTATCCCATTATAGAGATGGTCTCGGTATAGAGGTTGTCTTCATTGGGGGTACTTGTGCATATTTGTAAACACCATAAACTCTAGTGAACAGTCATATACCTCTCTGGTATTAAGCAGGGTAATTTGTAATTAGATTGCATAGCGTTCTAAAACTAACAATGGTGTACACACGTTTTTAGAATTAACATAGCTGTTAAAGGTCTTCCACACAATTTTGCATTTTGTTAGATGATGAACGCACGGAGCTAATCAAGATCTGTACTTTATGCAAATATGAAATACTACTTTTCAGGAAAGCCATACATGCGCATTTCTTAACGTTGAACTCACATATAATATTGGTTTACATTGAGACAGAAATTCATCTTGATCTTCATGAGACTGTAGCAATATCCATACGTACGCATACATTCCTTTCCGGATGTCTGTGTTAACAATATTTATAACTACATAGCAGCATCGTGGGTTTCACGGCTTTCCCATTCACACAGAGTTCAAAGTCCATGTTCAATAAGTAATAAGCCCGACTAGATAAAGATGCATATAATGGCAGTAAAACGTGACGAATATACTTCTTTAAAGTCAGTGTACATTCATCCCGAAAAATAAACACAAATATATGAAAATCAGTCTTCAGTGATTCAAAACAAGAGCGGCTATTAAATGTGCATTTGTAAACAGCATTTGAAATGCACGGTCATTATTTGTGACAGTAAAATACTGCAAAGCTGAAAATGTTTGCACACGAGTGAATTTGCGAAAACGCAAACCTAAATAGTCACCAAACATTAATAGAATATGTAAAGTAGGTTCACGATTGACCAAAATCGCAAAATTAATTAGTCAGAAAATAATTTATGGATGAAAATCACAAAATCTAATAGCCACGAAATATTTTAGTTTTACAGTAAGCTTCGTTTTGGGGTTGGGGAGAGAAGATGGGGGTGGCGGCAGAAGGAAGGGTAGGGGAGGGTGGAAAATGTAATCTGTTCCGCACGTGTTTACCAGGGGTAGCAGTGGCTGGTGGAAGTGATATTAGACTGGGGATCAACCATTGCCATATACATGTAGTGTGTATATTTCTGTGATATATGATGGTTGGAGGAAGGTGATGGAAGTGTATTTAAACTGTCACAGACCTGTTTTCTGACGGGAGCTGGTATGAGGAATTGGGGGCAGAGGAAAGAATTTGGGGGGGGTGGCATTTAATATGTTCTGGATTCAACCCGAGCAGCGCCGGGTAGACAGCTAGTATCATATAAAACTTCAATCTTTTTATAAGCAAACCATCTCTAAATTTACATATACCAAAATTGTGTGCTAAAGTCTTCTTGTGTCCAAAGAGCGTTAAACAATCTCTGGTGTGTCACTGCTTCTGTTACTTTTAAAGTTGCATGTAATGTGCATTGCTCACATGTTACTCACACACACACACGTGAGTTCCATGAGACCAAAATCGCAAGATTAAATGGTCACAAAATAATTTATAGATGAAAATAGCAAAATTCGAAAGCCACGAAATATTCTAGTTTGAACCCATTGAAGTGTATGGCGTGTTGATACATAGAACTCTGCACACCCACTTCGTTATTGAGCCCACAACAGTGGTTGATGTGTCAACATGAAGCTCCTCACTCATACTTTCGTATGGTTAAAACACTGGTTCTGCGATTCATTAACATTATATGATCTGTGGTGCATTTTGTTGTGGCATAACTTATACACACCCTTCTGTGCTTCTGTGGCCGAATGGATAGGGAGTTCTTTGTGGTCGTGGGGCGATTTTCCCGGTCGGGTCTGATGGTAAGTGTTGTGCAAACTTACCTTAACAGGTTGTACACTGCCCGTGGTACCCAACACGTTAAATAGGTACAGGTCGGTGATACGCGTGCGCAAACAGCAGCAATGTCGTATATGTCCCCGGGGAGTTGAGATGAAAATGTGCTGATCATTGAATTGCCGATAGTAAATTTAAATGAGAGCTTGGACTATAAACCAGACAAATTTATTTATTTACATTTTTTCACACCCAACTCGTAATCGTTTTTCATAGTAGTACTATTACGTGGGATTTGTTTTGAGCCTAACAATTATATTTAAATATCGCGCACAAAAAGTGGGCGTGTACACGAACTAGCTGCGCAGTGCTCTACCTATTAAACCATGAATCTTAGTTCCACAAAGTCGAATAATCACTGTTTTATAGGTTGTGTTAAAGAACAATGGAGCCAGCTTAAATTAAAGTGTATTTCATGTCTTAAAAGTTCACATCATATATACATCTGAATCATAAGCATTGGTAGAGACACGAAATACTAGTATCTCTATAAAATACAGAACTGTTCTGTACAGCACAGTTTATGGCCTGCAACCCACAATCAACACAAAACCATTTGAATCGATAGACTACGCCTCCATCTTGTCGGGGTAACACCAGGAGTTGGTGGCGCCACCGTCTAGTAGTACACTCTACAGCGGTGATGACAACCCAGCCGATCCCGTCTGACGGCCGTGCACTATAACCACTGGACCACAGGGGACCATATTTGATCCCTTCTTAATATCATGATATGTAATTTGTATGCGATATGTATTTGAGCTGTGTGATCAATTTTGATGTAAAACTATCTTCAAATACAACAATTTGTGTTAGTACTAGAGTCTAGTATAATAATGTGTATAAAACAAACACATGTGAAGCATGTTTAGTTCGTCTATCGCATCTCGTTCTGTGCTAAACATTATATGCATGCTAATTTTCGTTTGCTATGTCTATTGTTCATACGTCAGGACTGTAGTATAGGACCGAACTTTTGGATCTTGTGTGGGAAGAGATGGAACAGCTGTTATAATACGTCAGTTTTAAGTAAGGGATCGCAAAATTTAACTATACGGTGGTTCATAGTCGTGATCTTGTTCTCACTGTGACTTTACATTTTACACCAGGTCATTGGCAATGCATTATTGTAAATGTGCGGGCTTATAGTCATCATCCAAGTTTTGCTCTCATCACTTTACAATGTCAATGCTAAATTCGTGAACCTTGTCCTAAATGACTTACACTTAGTTTATGCTGAATCTACAATGGCAGATCCAGGTTTTTTGGAAAAGGATGGGGCGCACTTAAGGGGTTTTATGGCCTTCGTACGCGCGATCGGTGGCGGACATGTCAATAACCGAAAATGAAGTATTTTGTTGGGAAAATCGGGGCGCGCGCCCACTGCGGCCCCCTGGATCTGCCTCCTGTAAATATTTACTCACCCGTTCAGCTAGCACCCAGCATGAAGATGATCCACCAATGAAACCTATTGTGCATTTAAATGTGGCGCATCACGCCGTAACCCGGGGGTCCGTAAAATGCATACATTGGCACGCCGCGATACCTTGCTTTCTACTCGTGATATCTCTATATAATTTGGGGCATAACAATATTAACCATGATTACCGTATCTTAAGAACATTGTTAAACGCAATGTATTATTTTTCAGACATTCAAAACAGAGTTTTACGCCGACATTGCAACATTTGTTTGTTTATAAACATTGAACGTCGTTTATTAATGTCCAAGCAGACAACCGGAGCATTCAACACGGTAATCAAAACGTCGGCGTAAAGCATAGCGTGTTGATGTATGATCGCGCTATGTTCTAATGCACCTGTCTTGTTTATCCCGTTTATATTTTTGCTATGTAGTCGTCGCCACGATGCTTTTTATTTGTCTAATAAAACTATAAAAACCCGTCACACGCTGCTGTATTGTTTGCGCAATTTCATTAATAATTGCTCTCCCACACTTAGTGGAAGATGTCACCATCAACAGCATTAGAGTATTCTACAACCATTACTGTTATAAAGAACGAAACTATTGGGTTAATGCATATATTAAGGCTTAGTTAGAATAATGTTTAATAATAACATAAGACTTAGTTGGAATAATGTTTATGGACGTATAGAAGGAGCACCCAGCAAAACCAGGTGGACATGATAAGTTCCTTAACCTTATATTGCCACAGAACTGGGGTGATAATGAAGTTTGATAAACTACAAAAATAACTGTTTAACCATATCCTGGGAATATAACTATTTCACTTTTAGAGAAGCCATATCAATTAGTGTATGCTACAGCCATTATTGTTCTAAATAAACAAAACTATGAGACTAATGTATCTATGAGGGCTTAGTTATGATAATGTTTATTAATGACATAATGTTTATGGGCGTAGATAAGTAGTTGGTAGACATAAACAACATTTTAAATAAATCCTGAGGGAAAATGTTCATTCGGCTTTACTTCCACTCACACACTCTTTCAACCCCATAACCTGTACCTATTTGGAGCAGTGTGCTCACCGCGATTAGACCCGGGAATCGAACCCGCGACCTTCTGGTCACGCGTCCAACTCCCTATCCACTCGGCAATTGAAGCTCACAAACAAAGCCCATTACTGACACCTGTTGCTGTCTTGGCGCCGTAAAGGGGAGAATGGTCTATTCATGCTCGGTCATAACTCTCACGGCAATAATAGGCGTAAAACGTAATGTGACAGCTCCATTTCAGAATCCCAATCAATTTCCAATTCCATTGTCCTGGGCAACAAAGAGGGGCACAGATTGAGAAAATGGTACAATGGATCTTCATTAGATGACGCCATATTGCAGAATCTTATCAATTATTATGAGTTTCCAATAGTCGATCAGTCTGATGAGAGACAATAAAGTGCACAGATTGAGAAATTTGACAATGGGGTCTCCAATAGTCAATTGCTTTTTAAATTGACCAAATGGGAAAAAGATAAAGCCAAAAATAAGGAGCTCGAAAACAAAGGTCTATTACTGACACCTGTTGCTGTCTAGGCACCCTGTGGAAACGTAGAATACTTGTCCACGTCATACGTAAGGAACGTTTGACGCGGCCCATGTGCACAACGCCACGCGTAGGACGGCCATTAATGCGGAGCCTTGATAACGTAGACCTCTTCAGGGAGCGTTCACAATTGACGTCAATCACATTTTGGCACTTTCTGACCCCCCCCCCCCGTCAACTTTCGTCAACTTCATGAGACCCTCCCCACCCCACGTCAACTTTTGTCAACTTAATGACCACCCCTTTTCTTTCTCACCATTTTTTACATTCTTCCACAACTCAACAGCGTTCTTCTGGATGTCGCTTTTGTGATTTTGTGGATATACTTTTTAATTGCTGATAAAATAATGTTTGATTTTTTTTATCCATTATGATACGTATTATCACACTGAATCATTAAATAGCACATGGTGTTTGAAATAGGTCAGCAAATCACATAAGAAACAGTTGAGTTCTTCATTACTTAAAAAAGTATTTTGCTACTTTGTTTTGAATGAAACTTTATATATGTGAACCATTATGAGCCACAAAGTTTCTTTTATATCTGTGCTAACTAAGATGACCAAACTGGCTTAAATCACTGATTCAAGCAATATTCCCTTTGATTCAAATGATATCACAGTGTTTTCATTCTATTCTTCTACAAATGTTGCCAGTGTTATTGGTCAAGTATAAATTTATTCCTAAATTGGTAACTTTACA
>JAGTTF010006076.1:0-25323 GCA_019095985.1 Streblospio benedicti
CTTGTTCACTCGACAAGCAACATTATAATGCCTCAAGCTGTTACTTAGAACATATTAGACACTGAAAATCGTGGTAGAATTGCATATGAAAAGTTTGTTAAAGAAATAATACCTGGACCTTCAAATCTTTGGGACAAAATGTCTAAATTGAAAGTCATTAGATGGACCGACGGGGCCAAGCCGATTAAAGCAAAAGTTGGAGCAGAGGAAATTGTTCTCCAAACAGTCGTCCTCACTATTAGCACGGCTTCTCATCATTGCAAGATCTTCCCGCGATGTAGATCTAAAAGATGTCATATCCATGTATGAATTGTCAGCTATTAACCACACACTGCAGTAGATAGATCTCTTGCAAAGCACTGAAGATGATTGATTGGTGCAAAAAGAAATACTTCTTTGTACTTTTTAAGCAACCTGTACCGTTATTTCTCTAATAAAATGTCATCATTTCCCACATTGTTTGTGCTGCTAATATATCAATATTATAAATATTCTCCATTACATAAACATATTAACATTTACAAACATAAAAAACATGACAGTATTATATAAATGATCATTGTTGAAAACATAATATTACTAATAATGATAAATAAAAGCGCGTTAACCATTATGATCTATAAAAATAAAGATTTTTTACTTACGGCATCCCTCTTGGTTCAATATGGCGTCTTTTATGACATGTTCGTGTTTCTTAAACCTGGAACATACCAAAAATACTAAAACCATCCTTTTGAAGTATTTCTGAGGTGGAATGGACAATAAATAATCTCTCTAATTATAGTAGAAGCAGCCATTTTTAAAATGGCCGCCAAATATCGAAGATGACTTAGGAAAAAATGGAAACATCACTTTTCTGCAATAATGCACCATAAACTATCATAAAAACAATGTTTCAAAAAATCTGTATGAAATTCCCATGAAATTACATAACTGTATATACTATTAAATGCCCGTGGGCTGAACAATATTCATAAAAGAAGAATGATTTTTCAATGGCTTCAAAATAATAAATTTTCAATCGTATGTTTGCAAGAAACCTTCCTCACTGACAGCATAGTCAAAGAATTTAGTGATGACTGGAGTGGAAAATCGTTTCATACAACATCAAACTCCTCACATAGTTGTGGTGTATCAATACTGATTAATAAAAATTTTGATTTTACACTCATAAATATTGTTAAGTCAAATGATGGAAGAGCACTATTGTTAAACATATCAAGTAATAATCAAACATATACAATAGTAAATTTATATGCGCCAAATACTGAGCCAGGTCGTAAATGTTTTTTTAACAATATGAAAAAATGGATTTTAGAACATTCAATGAATACTAGCTCTCTTATAGTTTGTGGTCACCTCAACTGCTCTTTGACTTCACTTGACAGACTACATAACTCAGTTGATAGGTCACGAATATGTTTAAATAATATGATTTCCAATTTAGATTTGAAAGATACTTTTAGGGAGCTGAATAAAAACATGCCTGGCTATACATACTCTGATAAGTCGGGCTCTGTCAAAAGTAGAATCGACTACATTCTAGCTTCACCATATGTACTGAATAGAGTTAATAAGGTTTACTTATTAACACCTCCTAAATGCCCTGACCATAAGGCAGTTATTTTTAAATTACATTCAGAATCACAATTAGGCAATGGATACTGAAAATTAAATGCTAAACATTTACAAGATAATAATTTTATTACCCTCATACGAAATACTATGGATGATGTTAAACGGGAAATGGCAGAACTTAATCCTAGACTGCTATGGGATTATTGTAAGCTTCGCATAAAAGAAGTCTCCATCGAATTTGCAAGCAAAATAGCTAAACAAAGAAAGAATGAGTTTAATCGTTGTGAAAACCGTTTAGAGGAATTAGACAAACTTCTAGAAACTAAATTAACAGATCAAGAACACCTTAACATAAATGTAGAAAGAAATGAGATACGATCAATTCTAGATGATTATTATAAAAATGAGTCAATTGGTAATGCCATTAGAGCTCGAATGAAGCATATTGAATTTTCTAATAAAAAAACTAAGTTTTTCCTCAACTTAGAGAAAAAAACCCAAACAAATAACATCATCTCTAGTATTTATAATAGTAAAGGTATTGTAGTAAACAAATCTGAAGAACTTTTAGAAGGGGCAAACTATTACAGAAATTTGTATGAAAGTAAAAACATTGAGGATAGTAAAATAGATGACTAATTAGATGGTATAAGAGACAATAAATGTTTAGACCCTTTAGAAGCAAGTTTCGGTAAAATGTAACAAAACCAGTTTCTGTTAGGGCATCCAGTGCGCGGCCACATTAGGTGGTCGCTCAGTATAAAGTAGGTAACACAGGTTGCACTGGACTAAGAATAGGCTCCCATGTTACACACACCTTGTCAGGTTGTTTCGTTCATACTATGGCCACTTGCAGGATTAAGACCAGTACACTACCACCTAGTACTGGAGAAGTCATTAGGGCTATAGCTTCTAACTAAGCAGGTACGGACTGCACTTGGTAGGGATGTCAGTCTATTCCCGAATTATTCCCGAAGGGAATAGGCCCACATTCACACATCACTGAGGGCCAGCCTGTGGCTTCCTCACCCCCAGACGTCAACTCACCTTACGTGGACTGAAGGACCCGCGTTTATGCACAGCAGAAGCTGTCACGCATGTCAGCACTGGTGCGAAGTCCTCCTGCAGGAGGCCTTCCATGAGACCAGGGGTTTGCACACCACCTCACACAGCAAGTGGCGAGAGGCTCCCTCGGTGGCATCAGCTATAGGCCGGAGGGCCCGGGTGTGAGGTGTACGCATACGTCTCAGGAACACAACGAAGAGGAGTGCGGTTTGGGGAGTCCAAGCTTGTCGGCCGTGTGAACCCGGCATGGCATGCAGGAGCTACGACTTTGTTCACAAAAGACTTATTACAAAAAACGAATGTGAAAGTGTTATCAAATCTTCATCAAAAATACTTCTCTCAGTTTAGATGGTTTAAACTCCGAATTTTAGGTTGTTTTCTGGAATGAAGTAAAAGATATGGTAATAAACTCTTTTAATGATGCGTTCACAGCCGGAAAATTATCTATTTCACATAGACAAATATTAATAACCCTATTGTTTAAAAAGGAAGATCGTAAAAAGTTTAAGAACTATCGACCCATAAGCTTAGCTAATGTAGATTATAAAGTTTTAGCATTTGTGTTATCTAAACGTTTGCAAAAAGTAATAGCCAAATTAATTTCTATAGAACAAGTATCATATATAAATAATCGATATATTGGACAGAATATAAGATTATTGCTAGATACTATTGAATATGTAAACGCTAATAATAAAACAGGAACTCTACTGTTTTTAGACTTGCAAAAAGCCTTTGATTCATTAGAAGGGAATTTTATCCACAAATGTCTTAAAAGAATGGGCTTTGGTAATGATTTTTGTAATTGGATAAAAATCATATACAATGAACCGTCTGGATTCATCAAAATAAATGGTTTCATCTCAAGTAAAATAGGTCTTCTGAGAGGCATCCGTCAAGGATGCCCTTTTTCAGCTTTGTTATTTATAATTTGCACTGAATATATGTCCCTTCATATAAAGCAAATTAACAACATTGAAGCGATTCTTTTTGATAATGAATCAAATAAGAAAATTAAAATTACACAATATGCAGATGATACATGCTTGTTTCTGAAAGATGATTCATACATTGAAAAATGCCTTCAAAAATACAAAATGTTGGAAAGTGTCTCTGGCCTATCTTTGAATTTAGATAAAACAGAAGGTTTATTAATTGGCCCCTTAAAACATAATATACCCAGGTATAATGCCATTAAGTGGCCAAAAGAACCTATTCGTTATTTAGGAATGTACATACAGAATGATATGATGAAATGTTATAAACAAAATTTGGAGGAAAAAATTGAAAATATGCAAAAATTGATTGATTGTTGGCAAACTAGGAAATTAACTTTAAAAGGGAAAATTATCATTCTAAAAACATTAGTATTACCAAACATAATCTATTCAGTATCAATATTACAATTGCCAGATTATCTAATTACAAGGCGTAATAAAATGTTTTATTGTTTTATTTGGGGTGTTAAAGATAATGCTCATTCAAAAATAAAAGTGATCTGTAAATTCCAGGATCAATAAGCAATGTCTCTTCAATTGGAAGTGTAAGGAAAATAATACTAATATTTTTCACCTTAATTATAGATTGCACCTATAAAAATACCACAATATCTTGTCAGCTAAAACACGAGGTCACGTGATGTTGCATAATCGAATGATTTTCGCCAGACGTACCGTGGATTTCCAATGGCAGACGTCACATTTAACGTGGAAGAGATAGGCGACTTCATACGTGAACCATGCAAGCTACGTCTGACGAAAATCATTCGGTTTACATTTTGATGCTTCACGTGTTGTGATGCTTACTAGCTGGCTGTTTATGTTGTGGTGTATAAATTGCTCTACATGTGTCAATACGTTGTTTAATTAAAAGATATTTTCAGAATGCACATTATACATCATATTACTTCTCTACAAGCACACTTGGTCAGCCACTGAGCATAACCTTTAAGGACAAAATAGAAAGGAGAATTTTGATAAGCAGTCCTACTACTGGAGGCCTAAATATGATAGATTTAGAGAGTCATTTTGCAGCTTTAAAAGCTGCATTGGGTCCAAGACTGTATGATAATAATGACATATGGTCAATCATTCCAAACAATTATTTAGCAAAAATCTATCTAAATTGCATCCTAAAATGTCATTCTATAGTAGCGCTGAAATGCCAGTGATTAAGAAGCTTCCAAAATTTTATCAAGAAGTGATAATAAATATGTGCAGATCAAATATCATGAATAAGCCTCAGACTAAACATGAGTTATATGATAGCATTATATGGGGTAACTCTTTGTTCAAATTCAACAATGAATGCTTGTTTAATAAACATTTTATAGAATCTGTTTATATATGCATAAAGGATGTGCTTAACGTCGATGGCACAGTTAAAGAAGATATTTTCACCAATTTGTCAAGCAAGCAAAGTTACTTTAGAACAATTTACCCGTTAAAGAGTTGCGTCAAGACGGAAGTTACATTTTTAAATGAATTTGGTATACATAATGTAAATAACACAAAAGATAAACCTCAGAATGAAAAATGAAAAGATTTTTATAAAGCACTAATTTCAAAGAAAATAATCAATAATAAAAGTTGTAATAAGTGGTCAGCACTATTTGATGAAGATATTACTAATAATTATTTTTACATGAATAAGATGAAACATATTTTTGACGCTAAAGTAGAAGAATTTAACTATAAGTTGTAAAATAATTTATTACCAACTATGGATAATGTGTTCAAATGGGGAAAAACTGATTCTCCCAACTGCATTTATTGCAAAAATGTTATTCAAAGTTCTTTTCATCTATTAATCACCTGTCCTCATTTAAATAAGATATGGAATATTTTCAGCCATATTTTTACTAGAAATATAAATTCTTGAGGGATTATCATTGGCATAGATAACGAAATGATTTTAAACAATATTTTAGCCAAATCAAGTTTATAATTTATAAAAAATATCTAATTGACAAAAATAAACCAAATGATGTTTCAATTTTAGATTTTATCAAATATGAATTAGTATACCATGAAAAAGTATCTTCTTCATCAGATAATGTATTGTATTGGCAATATAGTAATGAGATTAAACGTATCATATCAAAGTTGTAAACTATATTACATTTTAAGTGTTTTATGTATTTTATCTTTCTTGCATAATATATTTTGAAACTTTAATGTAAATATGCTATGATACAAAAATGTACAATGTGTATGATTCCAAAGCCCCCTGACCTGTAAAACAATGGATTTGATTTATTCAAATGTATTTGGCTTGTATCATTTTGTATGCATGAGAGGGTCTTATTATCAAGAGCTAAACATGTATGCATATGGTTAATTTACACATTCACAAAAGAATTGTTTATAAATCAAAATTATTATATTTATTTATTTATTTGGTTAACTCATTATTGGGTGTTATCGAAGATAATATGTTATCAATGTATATATGTGTGCATGTATGATATATAGATGTGGGGGAGAGTGTAAGTGTGTATGTATATACACATATATGGTTGTATATTTAAATTTGTGATGAGTGCATATGTAAATGTATATATACAAAATAATAAAAAGTAATTGGAACCTCTAAACGTGAAATAAATCCATCTCAAACTGATTTATTGGTGGCTATTTATGTCTACCAACAACTTAATGTTTTAGAAATAAAGCATTCTTGTATACTTTGGCAATTTTGTTCATTTATAAGGCTGACGTTAGTTTTGGGTAATATATGTTGTATAAGTTAAACAATTAATTTATATGGTGAACAACATTGTGTCCCATAATCTTATACGTCTATGTTGCTCTTATCGACTTTTCAAATGTTTTCCAAATAGAATTTTACTTTTCTTTCAACAATTTATTCATTTACTTTCAAAAATATCTTCAATGTTCTAGAATCCACAACAGTTGAAATGGGAAATACCGAAGGACAATATAACAATGTAAAGCTATAGTGGATTATATTAAGTCCTACTAGTTCTCAACAATACATTAGCATTATCATCACAGATTAACGTGGGATTAAGGCTATGAAACATTGCTATTGTCATTGAGCAGGAGGAGGCAGATGCTCGTCACAGTGGCAACATCTTCCCGTCCTCAGTCCGTGATCACCCCTTAAATGTAAACCTTATAAGATTTCCTCGCGGAGACAATACAGGCGCAAAGAACCACCTGAGTGAAAGTCTACCACTGTGATAGATAAAAAACATAACCTTAATCCAGTGCAGACTTGTTCGATGCACATTAATTCTTTAATTAAAGAAAGAACTGGTATACATAGAGATAGTTGGTAATATATCTATGTGTTTATAAAACTTTATATCTCTAATTGAAAATGGTTGATTGTCAATTCCTTTCTATCCTTATATGATAATGGCAATACCCCAACTGGTCTACATTTTATATAAAATGTGAGTTAACTATTTACTTACTCATTTACTTCATTCATCTAGTAAGCCTTATGTCCTTCATATCAACCAACATAAACCATTTCGAGTTTTATATTGTACAACGATCGACTATTTATTTCTATAAGCACCAAGTCAAAACAAACCCTCGAACACTTTTGCTTTATTTTGCATTGAATTTTATTATATTTCTAATTAGAAGTATGATGAGGCTGTTCATGCATTGGTATGCTATTCTCGCTCCATGTGAAACAATTTCATTGTGTGAGAAGAATATGACTTTGGATTTCATAAATGGTAAATATAGTGGTCGTTAGCCTAAGAGCAATTTTTCCACTTAAATTGCTGTTCTGTTTTCAAACACACGAATTTCATCAATCAACCACAGATTTAGGTATTCAACCAGTCAAATAAGTGCCGAATAGCGTAGTTTTGACTTCTGATATAGATGATGGTATTTTCCAACCAGTCAACACATCTACGTATTGATAACGTCCCTACTGCCTATAACAAGTTTTCCTAGCTAGGCTTCAAGTCTTAAAAATACGTTGAATAGTAGTCAGCGTAAAAATGTACCGCGTAACTCACTGCATTTCCTCTTATGTTAGCCTTGTTGGGTTTAAATAATCAACATATGCATTGTGAACAAATCCCTAGATATCCTACATGGCCAGCCACCTTCACAAGAGCGATGGGCAGAGCTAGGGCACACGTCATGCGCATAGCTCGCAGACGTGGCCTACTGGCTCTGATAGGCTGTCAGATAGACCTGGGAGCCTACTCCTCGTTGTGTAAATCGTAACTTGCACGTACACCACGCACAGGGGGTCGCACATACTGGCCCTGTACACACTATGCACAAGACAAGGTGCACGCAGAGAGGGGAGGATAGCCACCAGCTTGATGTATTGAGGATTCACTACTTTATAAAAGGGAGATTTTCTAAAAGATCCTTTTCTATTATCATTTGTTTCTATTCCTTTATATTTGTATGTATGTAATGTCTCCAGTTTATTGTTTTTTTTAAATTTCCAACCACATATATAGGATTGATCAAATACAGTTTCCTGTATGTAGTCAAATAAATGGTGAAACACATATACATGACATCTTGTTGAGATGATGGTATTTTCGCACCAGAAAGCCCATATATATTCTAATGATGATTCTTATTGCCATATTGATTCATCATTATTTATGATTAAAGGCAAATATTATGAGTTGAATCATTATACAAATACTCTAGTGATTTCGGCTAAGCTTGTTCATGTCAATAGAAGTAATGTCTAATTTTCTATTGAATGTCTATGCATTATATCTTCTAACTTAAGATCACTGTAAACTTCAATAAAAATTGTGAATGTATAGTTGATTAAGTATGCTGCTATAAGCGGTATTATGTACGCCATTGTGGCGAAAATAAAGGAAAACAAGTTAATGAGTATAAATCTACCATAGGACCCACGGAATTAGGTATTCAAAATAGTGTTATCCTGTATCAAATATTACATTATCCATGACATGTTACAAATACATAAGAATTATAGCATGAATCGTACCAGATATAAAATAGTTAAGTTTAAAAATAAAACTACTACAAAATCTTGCAACATTTACCATTGCTGTCACAGACTAAAATGTGAACCCCGACTAATTAACACAGGAGTTGATGTAATAGTTCCAGCCGTCACTTGCACATTGTTCTGTGATAATTTAAAGGCCAGCAACACCAACTGTCTTCGCAACACGGTAGCAAGCAATTTATGTGGCTAACTGTCATAAACTAGTTTTTATACGCTCTCTGTTTCAATTATGTAAGAAAGTCTTCAATGTGTAATGTTGAGTACGGCATCATCTACCATCACAATATTTTCAAGCCCTCATATTTTTCAATTCAGATTTGGATTTTTTACACAAATAAAACATTATGTTTACTTAATTGCATGTTGCACAACTCATATGTACTTTGCATGACAGAGTGACATAAAGTTTAATGATTTGGGTATAATATTTCAAAACACGTTGTTTTGGATTACTATTTGCAGGGAAATTTAGCTTTTATCAATTTCAAAGACGCTAGACAGGAAGCACAGTGACAGTGATTACAGCAAAGCCTTGGTCATGATAACATGTTGCATCTTTTTGGTGATGTACATAGTGCACAAAAATGAAGTCAAGTACTGTTCAATGGCTTGAATAAAAGTTAGATGAAATAGCAAGCTATTATCAGTAAATTTTCCAGTCACAGATTATGTTTTAGCTGTTTATTGGAATCAATAGAATACATTTGCTTTATTTCATGATAGCATTTATTTTCTCTCTCAATATCATAATACCAGTGTTAAAATACATGCTTGAAATACTTACAATATGAAACATCAAATGAACTCAGAATGAAATAAGACTAATAATAACAAGATCATCCAACTGCTCGAGGACTTAGGATTGTTTTAAATACGTTTTATACGTAGGACGTCCATACCCAATTGCTCTATCACTGAGGAAGTCTTAAGCAAAAGATTCAAGTTAGTTGTGACGTTTTTACCCAACTGCTCTGGTACTAGATCATCTTCAGCAACCTGTAAATCATAAGCAACGTTTTTTATCCATCTTCTCTAATACTTAGGATGTCTTCAGCAGACTGTAAGCTACTGTAGGGCCTGTTCACTACATCTCTCTAGTATGTAGAGGTTCTTCAGCAAAAATGTGATTCATGTAGGAGTTTCTCATCCAACGACTCTTGCACTAAGGTCTTCCCCAGCTTGCAAATCAAATATAAAGTTTTTATTCCTCTGCAACTTAGGACGTCTTTAGGAACGCCTAAGTCAAGTAATACAAAACCATTTGATTGCCCTAGTACTGAGGATATGTTAAGCAGCCTGTAATTCATCAAGGACTAGTTCAACCATTTACCCAAGCAGTTAGGTCTTGAAGAAGTCATGCAGAATGTATTCACTCAACGGCTCTACTGCTTTAGACATCTAATACTTAAAAATTCTTCAGCAACATGCATGCAAATCATGTATGATGTGCACACACAACTGCTCATGTAGAGCAGGTCTTCAGGAACTTGTAAATCAAATGGGACACCACTAGATCGAGCTTGCAGATGCTCTTTGATCTCACACTCCTTCCATTTCGTTTCGCTGAAGTGCTCGTACAGACGTCTGATTAGTGCAAAACCCTTGACCGAGGTCCAGCTTTGACAAGACCATTGTGGTATTTTAAAAAAGCAACTCGGCATCAGTGCATGGTGACCCATTGGGTTACACCGAAAATTTCACAATTGGTGGAAGTACACGACCTGGGTGCTTTGTAGAAGCCACCGGGATGTCTCTCTGTTAGAGTTCCCTGTGGGTCAAGTAAGGATCATGCTGTAGCGTTGAGGGGAAGGGAGGCTACCGCCCAGAAATAAAACTCACAAGAAGTAGTTTAGTGTGTGGGACCATGGTGTTCAGTGGTCAGGTCCGAGAGTTCTGACGATCTCCCCAGGCCCTGACGATCTCCCTCAGCCCAACAGTGCCACCAATCCACAAGGATATAAAAGTTCCGTCCTCTCTTCCTGATTGTTTCAAAAAACCTAGAGACATCCCGCGGTCAACAATGAGTTTGGATTTGGGGGAGTCAGTAAACAAAGTGACTCTGCAGCTGTGCACGGTGACAAACTGTTACACTGATAACATGCTTGTGTCAATACTGCTTGGGAAATGTTTGGGGATCATGGTTACCTTAGGTTACCTTACGTGTCTAAGCTGCCTGTCAATACACATATGACTGGGTATGGTGGAAACAGGATATAGTGAGTTCGAGTCCATATCTGAAGACTTGCATGCGGAAGGCAACCGTTCAATGCATTGTGCAATTGATTATAATTTATTTGTTTACATTTTACTCCAGCAAAACCATTTTTGAGGCCCGTTAACTTAAATACATACATATATAATATGTATACATAAGCAGTTGCTTAAGGTCCAAACCCCTCATATTATGTCTTGTTTATGTGCAGAAAATTCGCGATTTTAATAAAATATTAGGCACTATGGGAATACCAGCAGAGGAACACAGGCCGCAAAATCCAGCCTCGGAAGTTTACATTCTTGCAGTATCAACATCTTGTGTACAATGACGCTCGCACGCACACCGACAGATGTTTGGTTTTTGTCTTCTAAAATGGATATTTGATAACAATTCAAATGTCGAATCACAGATAAGGTGTTTGAAAGCAGTCTCATGAAAGCTGGGCTCGGTATATTGTGTGTGTTTCTTTGAAAACAATAAAATGTGGTGTCAACTACGCAGATATTTTGCCGATCCCGGGAATAAACAACCAATGTTTTAAAACGTTTTCACTCAGAAATGTTCTAAGTAAACATCTATTATGCATTGAATCGGATTCAGTAGTAAATTTTACATAGGTGAATGAAGAAATACGCAGTTTTATAAGCTCCACAACCTTAAATATTGAACTATTCCCGTTTTGATAAACGTACATTCGCAGACATAGGTCTACCATGGATTTCAAGTGGCAACGTTCAGCGACATAATGACAGCTAGCATTCTCATTAAACTGTTAAACGTACCTTGACATTTCTATGCAAATTTTGAGAAATAGACGTACCACTGTTTTTATTTGTGTAATTACTTCCTGGTAGCCGATATGAAAGTGAGTACAGTAGGTGCAACCGCCACGTTTATCAACGTACGTGTGACGTAGTTATCTGAACCTGATGTACGTAATTCGTTCAAAACCACGGGGTCAACAGGTGCGTTTTGCTGAATTTTTGGCTGAATTCTGAGTTGAGTTCATAGCCTACAGACCTCGTGTGTATACTCGTAACCAACCCAATCGGGGCTTGGGTATAACAGACAATACCTACATCAAATTTAGTATGAGGTTTAACATGCATGGTACTTTTTAGTACATTCAGAATCAAGTTGACTTATACAGTGTTTGACTTGGCCTGGGTGGGGATTGAACCCCGGACCTCTGGGTCGACTGCACCGCTTAGCGACTAGCCAACAAAGCCAACGCTATACCAACTACGCCACATCCACAAGGCTGAAATCCTTTGCTTCAATGACGTTTTGGATACTCACTACTTGCTCTGATGTCTTACGTCTACATCAGCCTATCATAATGAAACTGCTGTGTACTCTATACCTCGGGCATAGTGACAATTAGTACTAGACGCATTGTTAATGCTGCATGGTGGTTATATCCAGACACCAGACATGCTGACATGCTTGTCTGCATGTTCACCTTGAACCATATGATCACAGAACGTGACTTACATACATGCTTCATGATTAAGTACGTTTCACCTTGATCTACACTGAGGCAAACAACATAGACTAACATGTCAAAACATGTCAAAACATGTCAAAAACTGGTTTTGTTACAATATCAACTCATAAATACTGCAGAAATGGTACAAATATGTAATATTTGGAACTAATTTAAAGCTAATAGGGTATATCACAACTTCAACTTCAAAAAGGATTTTTGGGGGTGATAAAACCAATGAAATATGTCGAAATCTGACTTCAGTTTTGAAAGTTTTTGCATTATTTAAATGTCACTCAGAAATATTTGCATGATGATATTGGTTTCAGACAAGCTTTAAAAAATGTACAAACATCCCCTTAAGATGATTAGCCCATAAAACATGTTTCAGAACGCCTTTAATTCTGTACAGAATTTTTTAAGCTTCCCCTACCTCTATACTGTCCCCAAATCGTGAAAATGTATTTTGTTCATTAATGATTAAATTGATACCATAATCCTAGTCCAATGTCGCAATTTTAAAACATCAATTGATTGTACATCAACATCATGTCGTCTTCATAATATATACTTAGTAGTACTTCTAATTGTTTTTTGGTATACTAATCAAAAGTGTTGTGTATTTAATGGGGCTTTTCTGTGAATCATAGGTCTCCGGTGTCGATCCCCTCTCTACACCATAGTGGGAGGTATGCCTGGTGCACTAGTTGTTTTTTTCAGTGAAAATCTCTTTTGAAAATGACCAGCTGACGACTTTCTTTACATTAAGAGCACCTCTCAATGAAACATTTTATGTTGCATTGTATGACCAGCATTTGCTGTTGACACACAATCATCTTGCAGCGTTGATAATGTCATAAATAGCTAATGCAAATTCTTGTATTCTGTCAGTCCATGCCGCATGAGTTCTTTCAATCCCACCACAGAGTTGGCCTGAGATTCAGTTTATACACCAGGCCAGGCTAGTGGCAGAACAATAGAACCTTTCACTATATGTTTAGTTGAGTTGTTCAAAATCTGTGTCATAGTCATCGCTCCTATCATGAATCACTTTTATTAATTTATGTTACCAATAATTCACTCAGAAAATATCTGCTTGCCTCTTGCCCCCAACAACAATAGAATCACAATTATCCCATCTTCACACCACCCATGGGGTAAATAACACATTGTAAAGTCTTCCCCTAAAGGGAAACTTTTTTTTTTTTTTTTTTTTTAGCTATGAGAGATTATATTGGTGAAAAAACCAGCTAAATAGTTTGAGCTTTTCACCTAAAGGGAAACTTTAGTTTTATTATTTCTCATATAAAATATAACAGAATCTGTACCATATCAAAAAGTGTAACAAACAAGGTAAATCACTTCACCAGCAGTTCATATCTATTAAAATACCATAATCATAAATCTTGCATGTATTCTCACACCGGGGTCACACTGCAGGGGCCACAGATAGGTTTCTGTTTTGACATAATTATTTCAAGGTAACGCCATTCCACAGTAGGGCAGCTCTAATAAATGGTTTAACATAATTTTTATTAACCTGACATAATTATTTCATTGCTTTGGTATACCCAGTTTGAAAAGTTACTGACGGCAACTGGGTATTCCACTGTAGCTATATTTGATGGGGAATCCACAAATTGTTAAGCTATTAACAGTTTTGAAGTGTGTTCATGATGAGTCATATTTGGTGTTGAATGTATTTGTTAGATGCCAACTTCGTTTATTTAGACATTGTTGTGAACTTATGTGACAAGTCGTGTGGAATAGTATAGAGAAGCTGTATCCATATATGGGGAAATAAATTTAACCAACGAATTCAACAGTGTTTTTTAATTTAGTACCTGTGTAGCCTGAACGAAGATAAAGTGAGCGGTATAAGAAGGTGTAAGCTAAATTTTACAACATGATGGTGCAAATACAATTGTCTCTTGTGTTTCACTATTCCCCAATGAAATTTTTACAATGAATCAAGTACTCGATCATTTATTGATACCAGAGGTAAGGTTAGCCAGAATCATGAAAGTGATAACATATTTGGTGTTACTGATAGTGTGGATTTGATGCTATAGTGGTCTTAATGACGTCAATTGGAATATTATCACAGGACATTGAATTATGTTTATAGAGGGACCCATAGTATAGACTTTATTCCTAATATGCCATTAACCCAATTACAAATATCCATATAGATGAAATTGGTTCAATTTCACTGAAATAAAGAAAAATAAATTAGAGATAACAGACGAATATATATATATATATATATGTTTGGCAATATTTTAAAAAAATAATATGATACTCAGTGATTAAATTAAACTAAACTAAAAAGGAGCTGAAAATTTTAAGATAAAATTAAAGATTTAAACTGTGAAACCGTATAAAAAATTAGATTGAAGAATAAAGGGGCTCCTTAAATTTTACAAATCATGATGGACAATTACAATTGTCTCAAACAAGTGTAGGTTTCCTTAACAAAAAGGCGGAACTAATTTTTATGAAAAATAACGTCCAATTTGTATGTACGATAATTTGAGTATCATTTGTTATTTATACCTAAAAGTATAAACAAAAAGGTTCACATCCAATGCTTATGAAATAAGACACCAATATATCTTCAAGGGCTTCCACGTCAAAGCAACTATTGCACAACCTACTGTTGGCCTTGATATAAAATATTTCTGAATAGTGGTAAGATGACAAATATTCAATTTAGAATATTATCACTTCTTGTTCATGAATCATCTGCAGTGCATGCCTAACATCCTTCGAGTCATTAGCCATTTAGAGGTTCAACAAACACCTGTAACTGCAGAATTAGGTGTCCGATACTACTTTATTCCTTTTAAAAGAGGACAAATATGTAATATTTGTAACCAATAAATAGTTTTTAAAAAACCAGATAATTTATGAAATTGGTTCAAGCACAACATCAGTCAAGGCTTGATAAAGACCACAAAATAATAAAATATATATAGATATTTTAGAAATATATATATATATATATATATATATATATAGTTATATATATATATATATATATATATATATATATATATATATATATATATATATATATATGGTTATTATATATATATATATAGTTCTTGAAGTAAAAAAATTTTCATGAATCTATACAGGCATTGGTGAAAATGCTCTACAAAGTTTTCTGCAGTATTTAATATACTTTTGTTTTTCCACTGTATGAAAAATGTAGATCATTTTTATGATTTCATTTTATTTGTTGTTCATTAATTTATAGGCAAAAGCCATCATCAGGCACAATGAACATGTAGTTATATTGTTTAATGGTTTTATACTATAGTTTTGAATTATTTATATATATATATATATATATATATAGTATATATATATATATCTGTATATATATATATGTATATATATATATGAATAAGTTATGTTTCAATTTGCAGATAAAAGTAAATAACTATCTTCTGTGCTGTCTTATATAGGAATGCAAATATTGAAACGTTATACATTGTTTTTAAGAAGTGGAAAAAAGTTATGAAAATAGCATATATATATAATATTTTACAAATGATTAGGTTATATATGCACAGGTTGCATCTTTTATAAATCGGTTGGTGTTTTCATATGCCCTCAATTAGAGTGCTCTAGTAATAGAAAGCTACATGATAATGATATATTTTTATTTATCGTTTCATATTCAATAATCTGATAGAAAGTTATCTTATATATATAACTTTTCTGAGTTGGATAAAAATCTATTTCTTGCAATAATAGGGCCCTACATGTATTAACGTTGACATGAAACATGACACAATGAAAATCCTCATATATCGACAATAGATACATGTGCATGTCTTCTAACATCATATTGAAATGTGACACAGGAACGTTTTGAAATGCCTTAAAAATGGACAATTTCATTGATTAAATTTATTCTGCAGATCTGAATAGCGATGTCATAATTACAACAAAAACAGTTTAGTTACTTAATATAGCAAATAAGTCCTCTTTTTTAAAGCAGTTATGTGTATATAAGATGCCCAATACAAATGTTTTTTTCTCAAATTAGTGGCATATATGATAACGTCCCGAACAGGTGGTGTAAGCAGCCTGAAGACAGTGTTACGTCAACACGTATTTCACATGCAAGAAACCGGAACAGAATGTCTAGTTACTTTTCCAAAATGAACAAAACATGCTGCTGTTAATTTAGCTAATGGCTGTTCAGATTACAGCTACCAGCTTTAGTAGGCTGCGGAAGACAGTTCATTTATTTAGGACTTCAGACAATATGCATTTGTGAAAACTACGCCATCGTCTTTTATTTTTCTTTAAACACTATTGGGCTATAAGTAATCATTCAAAGCTAATTGCTAAGTATCTAACAAAACTAGATTAATATGTAGTGTGAAGAATTTGTAGCATTCCTGCAAGCATAATGTAGGTAATGGTAAGTTGCACTGCATCAATCGTCATTAATGTTACCCACACCTTGTAGACTTGTAGAGCTGTTATTCTCTCAGTAATGCCATTGTAGGATTAGGGATACAGTACACTTTAGTAATAGTGAAGATCAATTGAGGCTTCAGTTGTACCTGAGACACTGGTCAACCAGTAGGCCTGGCAACATATTCCCTTTGGTGAATCGTGCTTTTGCTCTGGGGACTAACCTAATGCACACAGGAAGGCCTTGAGACCAAATCACAATGAGTTGGAGCCGAAGACTCTTATGAGCTGTTGTTAATCTCCCTAATCAAGGGACTTGCCCCACCCCTCAACTCTGAGGGTGTGGGGAAATATGGAGGGTGCCGAGTCACCAATGACATGCCTCTGGAGTCCCTGGGGATGCCATGTCACGTTTCAGCTTCGGTGCACAGTCTTTGTACAGATCAAGGCCCTTCGTGAAACTTGGTGGTCACCGGCGGTCAGTTCAATACCTTATAGGGTGTGGGTTGCACACAGAACCAGTTCAACAACAAAACAAGGAGTACATGGGGGTTGTAACTAACAGTCGAGACATGTCCACGTTTTTTTCTTATTCCCAATCAGAATGGAAACAGCTGCTACTAGAAACGGATTTTTTGTCTGAAATGCAAGAGTCACATTGTGATTCAAATACTATTAATGATTGCCAATGAGAGTTATGACCTATGATGAATAGCAGGTTTGCAACTTTCCCCCACCAGGGCGCCAATATAGCAACAGGTGTCCGTAACGGCCTTTGTTTGCGGCCGCCTACTGAACATCCTTTACGGTAATATTGATTTCTAAATCTGCGTTTTGCTTGCCATCACAATGAAGTGGGAGCTGCTATTGGAAATTGATTAGTTTTCTAAAATGGAGAAGACGCATAATTGTCAATGGCAATTATTGCCCATGAGAGTTATGACTGTGTATGAATAGCCCATTCTCACCTTTCCAGAGCTAAGACCACAACAGGTGTCACTAATTGCCTTTGGTTGGGGGCTTCTCTTGCAAATACAATTATTGGTGTCAATGAAACTGAAATAAACCTTTCCAAACCAGGAGTTTCTAAGTTGCTTAAATAGCGCATATTTATATCTAACCTCTCCTCACCTGCGTTCATTGACATTTTCCAAACTTAGAGTAAGTTCTCGGTTAAGCATCTAGCCGTCACACACCATGTTGATTGCACAGTATAAAGTACATTAAAATAAGTTGCTCTGGCGTGGACTACTCCCATATATTGCACACTCTGTGATAGGTTTCGTTATGTCATTATGGCAACTATAGGAATAGTGATTCATAACTTCCAGCAGTATTGATAACAAAACACAGTATTATGTTGGGTTAGCAAATGTTCAGAATTGAAATCATTCCAGAGAGGGGGGGGTACGGAGACAGATGACGAGTGATGACAGGGGGGAGGGGAGGTCCAGAGAAAAATTACGTCATTGCTGAGGGACCGGGGTGGGGGTTGTAGACGTAAAAAAGTGATCTTTTAATAATTTTCCAATGAAATTGTATTAGATGAAAATATCAATACGGTGTTAATGTTGCTTTTTGGGGGTTCCATAGCAATGTACTAGCTGCTGTTAACTATTTCGACAAGGCACCCCGTCCTAACCATTCATGTTGATGATGTTTCAGAAAAGCTTTTGAATCATTATATACATTGCACACTATATTGAAACATTACATACGATAATGTTGAATATGAGCTGTGCTCTCGAATTACTACCAAAAAGTTTTTGTCACACTCACAACTATATTTAAATTAGATGCACAAAATGGAGATGAGAGAAAATGGATGATTTCTAAATGGTTCACATCGTGTATTCAAGGGTAGAATGATAACTGAGACGCTTGATATCGCTATTGATAACACATAGCAAAAAATATTATAACTTGTATTACAATGTATATTCATATATGCATGTTTCCATATAAATTGTTGTTTAGTTTTCAACTGTATTTAATTTATCAACCACAGATTTTGCTATTTATGCAGCCAAATAAATGTAATATAGCCTATTCTTGAATTCTGATTATTCTACTTATCTAAATGTTCTTTACGTCCTGACTGTCCATAACAAATTTTCATAGTTAAGCTTTAAATACTGGGATTCCTATAAAGTAAGCCTTGTTGGGTATAAATAGTCAACATATGTAATCTTTTCAAGCGCAAATGCCTATGTTTTGGTCCTCTAAGAGCAAGAGTTACACGCGTGTCTGCAACGTGGCATATGACACACTCCTTTTCAACAATATTATCCATTATATTTTGAATGATTAACATCATCTTATCTATACTTTGTTCTAAACGCCTTCCTAAATTTTGAAGATAAAGTACCGAAGTAATTTTTAGATGTTAGAAAATTGGACTCTCCTGACAAGATACGTTTTCTGATACGTACAATTTGCACACATCCAACTTTATACAATCTAATGAATACCAAACGTTTGACGAGACTTTCTGGAGATAAAAAAAGTCTTAAAATGTGCTTGTTTTTTGTTTTAGTATTAAAGTACAAGCATTTCCCTTTTTAAAAATGTATAACACTTTAGGGGCTTCGGGAATAGACTTTGGTTTGTGGACCATACAAAATATCATGTATACAATTTCGGTACAGTCAAAATTAACATTGACATATTTCTTCATTGTATTTGTATTATCTTTTGTATGGTCCATAAACAAATTCCATTCCCGCAACCTTTAAAGTGTTATACATTTTTAAAAAGGGAAATGAATGTACTTTTAATCTAAAATAAAAAACAAGAACATTTTGAGATTTTTTTTCCTCTAAATTCTTTTATCTCCAGCAGTCTCCTTAAGGTACTATACTGAAATCGTATTATGCTTGCCTCTATGATATGTAAAACTAGAACTTTACTGCCCATTCAGCACATCTGGCAAACTGGACAAATTTACTCTATTGTAAACAAAATGTTATAGCGTAGAATCTAATAAGCATTCAATTGTGTGTGGTAAACAATGAGTAAGGCATTCATTATAGTACCACAATATTGTGAATGTACGCAATGGTTATAGTTGAATTTGAAGTCACAAATATGATACATATAATTCTGTGTTTTAATTCAGTATATATTTGAGTAGAACATATTTTGATACCTATTACTTTTAATTGAAATCCCAGCCACCTTGTCCTGCCGACTTTGTCAGAGACCAAAATCTTTTGCTAACAATTCTGCAATGAATATCATAAAATGTGAACAAATAGAAATGTACGGGTGTAAAATGAGCATTGCTAGTGCTAGTGTTTTTCAGCTTTGTATGAAGAAAAAACAATGATGTATAGATTATGTTCGATATATATTTATTTATAATTTATATTTGTTTACTTTTTGAAGATATTTCGTTATGATTACAGTAAAAACTTTATATGAATGTGGCGAAATCCCCTTTTTACTTATGTGTGTGTACCTAGGGAAATAAATAAAGAGATTAATAACTGCTTATATTTATTTTATTAATCGCAAACACACTTAATACAAGCAAAATCATAAAATCAATATAAAGTCCTGTTTGTAATAATTAAACAGAATAATGTCTTTGGCAGTGATCATCTAGGTCTACACCCACAGTGGCAGTACTTCTCGTGGACAACACCCCGGCTTTCAACCTGGTGCATTCGCGGGGATGCCAACTTGCTTGTCGTTGGGACTTACTTAGACCTGGTACTTGTGCTGGCTTGCTTTGTCGCTGGGTGTCCCCTAGACCTGGTACTTGTGCTGGAATTCTTGCTTCTTTGCTGGGTCTCCCCTAGACCTGGCACTTGTGCCGGACTTCTTGCTTCTTCGCTTGGTCTCCCCTAGACCTGGCATTTGTGCTGGACTTCTTGCTTCTTTGCTGGGTCTCCCCTAGACCTGGCATTTGTGCTGGACTTCTTGGTTCTTCGCTGGGTCTCCCCTAGACCTGGCATTTGTGCTGGACTTCTTGCTTCTTCACTGGGTCTCCCCTAGACCTGGCACTTGTGCCGGACTTCTTGCTTCTTCGTTGGGTCTTCCCTAGACCTGGCACTTGTGCTGGACTTCTTGCTTCTTTGTTGGGTCTCCCTTGGACCTGGCACTTGTGCTGGACTTCTTGCTTCTTCGTTGGGTATCCCCTAGACCTGGCACTTGTGCTGGACTTCTTGCTTCTTTCTTCGGTCCAGCTGCTCCGAAGAATTGGGATCCTGCGCCAATTCCTTCTGCTCCTCAGAACTGGGATCCTGCGTCAGTTCTTGCTGCTCCTCAGAACTGGGATCCTGCGTCAGGCCTAACTGCTCCTCACACCTGGAACTTGTCCTCTTCTGCAGGCTGGCTCCACTTTCCTGTGGCTCCTCTTTTTGGCTGGAAACTGCTACTCTTCTGGACTTGAACTTCTCCTCTTCTGCAGCCGGGCTCCACTTTCTTGTGGCTACTCTTCTTGGCTGGAAACTGCTACTCTTCTGGGCGTTATGGCCACTAGTCTTCTCTTCTTCTTCTGCTGCCGGGTTCCACCTTCCTGTGGCTCCTTTTCCTGGCTGTACTCTCCTTCTCTTCTTCTGGGCATTACCGCCACTAGTATTCTTCTCTTCTGGACGTTACGGCCACTAATCTTTTCTCTTCTTCTTCTGGCGTTACGGCCACTAGTCTTCTTCTGACGCCGGGCACCACTTTCCTGTGACTCCTTTCTTGGCTGGAAACCGCTCCTCTTCTGGACTTGAACTTCTCCTCTTCTGCAGCTGGGCTCCACTTTCCTGTGGCTCCTCTTCTTGGCTGGTCTCTTCTTTCTTTGACTTTTCCCAGCTCCTGGCTTGCCCCTCGTCTTCTTGGCTGGACCCTTCTTTCTTGTTTTTCCCCTGTTCCTGGGCTTGTCCCTCGTCTTCTTGGCTTGTCCTCCTCTGCTGGAGAAGCTGTGGTGTATTCACCACTGCCCTCTCTGCTGCTATGAAATTTGGCATGTTATATCCAAATATGGTCGTCAGAATCTCAAGTGTTTAAGTTAGCCAACAGTCATACAAATTCACCTTTATCTATTTAAGTAATTGTTTCTCTCCAATCAATATGAGTGTAGATCATGGCCACTTGGTTTATCTTAATTATCATTTTATTTAACATCTACAAATATATTTTGTTAAGTAGTTTGATTAATTTAAAACATGAATTTCACAGAAAAACTAAAAACCAAAACATTACATTTCAAGTGTTTAAGTTAGAATACAGTCATACAAAATTCACTTTTATCTATTTACATAAATGTTACACACCAATCAAAATATGTGTAGATCATGGCCACTTGGTGTAGCTTAATTATCATTTAATTCAAAATCTTCACATATATTTTGTTAAGTAGTTTGATTCATTTAATCACATTAAACATTCATTAAGCACAGAACCAACACATTACATAAACGCTATTAGCACAGAACCAAAATGTTAAATAAATGCTATTAGCACAGAACCAACAAGTGTTTATTGTTGACAGCAATCAATTGGTGAACTTTCAATTTGATTTTTCCCCTGGAAACCTAATACATAGGATCTCTATATGCATTATCAAGTCTTAAGAGCCATATTCATATATTCTTCTTTTTCAGAATAAATGAAGAGCTGAAAATTGATGTCTACCAAAGATCTTTATCACACTCACAACTATATTTAATTTGCAGGCACAAAATGGAGATGGAAATAATTATAGGGAATTGACCCGCGAGATTGGGTGTCAATCGATTGACATGCTCGTCAATCGAGTGGTCAATCACCAGACTTCTATCATGACTAAAAAATCTGTTTTATTTTTAAAATAAATCATATTATAACATTCTCATTGCCAGTCAATTTCGTTTGTTTTGAGAGCGGAGACCATTACTATGGCGTTAGTCTAAACTATTGCTTTCTCCGCTACGGAACACGCCTTGCCGTCAGCGGCTGTATTGATATTGTGAGGGAGTTTAGACTAGCGCCATGGGGTTTTTTTGGAGCGTGTTTTCCATCGCAAAATTGAGCATGCTGATTGACCAATCAGCTTGGGTTATAGGCGGTGATTTTGCACGGAATGATAGAATGATGATTTAAAAATGCTTCACATTGGGTGTTCAATGGTAGATTGATTACAGAGAGACCCTTAACCCTCAGCAGTTCATCAACCAAAACACCTTGATCAATACAAAAGGGGTCCAATTCGACCCCAATCATTTCATGTAATTTCTTTTTCAATTCATGATTTTCTGTGTTACAAATACATGCATATAATAATTATGACAGTGTTCGATAATAATAACAAATAAAAAGTTATGTTTTTATGACATGCATATTTTAATAGTGTAACGAAATTCCAGAGACAAGGTATATCTTTGTAAAGGTATTTGGAAAATCGTGGAATCGAACTCACGGTCTCCCGTCCATGATTCAGACCGGTCATATGTCATGGGCGGTTGAGCTCTACCGCCTGCACTTAGCCTAATCTTCCCTGACGAGGTACACAAGGACTTCGACTTCGGCTATATGCTGCCACGCAGCGCCGCCAAACTATCGAACTGACACCTCTTCTGGGGCCACATAGAAAAAAATATTATATTGTTCTTGTATTCTAATGTATATTCATATGTGCATGTTTCCATTTAAATTGTTGATTTGTTTTCAAACAAATTATCAACCACATATTTTGCTGTTTAGCCAACCAAATAAATGTCATATAGCCTATTTGTGACTTCTGATTATTCTAGTTATCTAAATATTCATAGTGTCCTGACTTTCCATAACAAATTTTCATAGTTAAGCTTTAAATCCTCAAAATAATTTCTGCATATCATACAGTGTTTCTTGGTTGTGGTTGGTGTTTACTGGTTCGACGGTTCTATTTGCCAGTTGGGCTAAAATAATCATGTCTTCGATATCTTACATACTTTTACCAGTGAGATTAAGTTTCAACACTTCATGGTGATCTCGTGACCATACTGCTGGGCGGTGTTAGCTGGTTGCTGCTACTTGCCTGTTGATCCCATTCCGTCGGTGTTTGAATAACTTTTGAATAACTTTGAATTCTCAAAATATATTCTGCTTGTCATACTGTGTTTCCTATAATGTAAGCCTTGTTGGGTATAAATAGTCAACATATGTAGTCTTTTTAAACACAAATGCGATTTTTTGCTCCTTTAAGAGCAAGAAATATAAGTTTTTCTGCAATATAGCATACTGTACACTCCTTTTCAACAGTATAACCAATTATATTTTGAATGATTAACATCATCTTATTGTGTGGCTTCAGCTCAGCTGCTGAAGCCAGCATTGTGTTTGGTTCGTTTGTAACTAACTAACTAACTATGTATGTATGTTTGTATGTATGTCTCCGGACAAGCTAGAGCTTTAACCGTTGCATTGATTTCGTTCAAACTTTACACGACTATGCGGCATGAGCCGACACCAAAGTGATTCGATTTTGGGCACTCTGCCAATTAAATTGAGGTTTCTAGAAGCCCATTTATGACATTTACTGATATTAAATGCAATAAAAAATAGTCATTATTCCCACCAAGCAACAAATATTGATTATTGGGTTTGAAACTGCAGTTATTGATTATTATCTGTTATTCAAATAGTACTATTGTATGCCAACAAAAATATCTTTTTGCCGGATATCATGATATATTGATTCTGATTCATTCTGATGTTTTCTCCTCAAATTTATAATTTTCTTGATTGTAAAGTATACATCATTTCAGTATAAATCTTAATTGTCCATGAGTCAACGACGCAGTGTTCTTTGAACACTTTTGATCTAGTTTATATTTTGTTCTAAAAGCCTTTTCTAAATTTTGAAGTTTAGGGTCTAGTCCTAAAATGATAGAGGTTGCACGTGTTTTTGCTTGTAAACAAACTTACTAAATGTTCAGTATAGTACCTAAAACAGTCGCTTTCCTTGCCGTGGGGGGTAGCAGAGTATAATATGGCATTTGTAAAGTGCATATTCTGAAAGCGAATGCAATTTTGATCATGCAAACCCATTTTGGCATGATTTTGATGTAGTTTGATTTGCATGAAATGAATGTGTCTGGGGGCGTCATCTGACACCTGGGGGCCGAATTTGGTACTTTCTGAAGCTCATGGATAGATCATTTTTTACGGAAAAGCAATTTAAAAAATTTCCACACCTGAGAAGTTGATCATTTTCGCATGTGTGCCAGGATATATTGTGTGGAATCGGCATGTCATATGCTAAATGGGGGTCAAACTCTGACTCAGTAGGGGCTGAAGTGAGAGTGGTTTGTGACTTTTGGCAAGGGTAATTTTTGGTTGATGTCTGCTTTTAATGGTAACAGAAAGCTGCTATATCCAATACCACATTGGTATGATACATTATAAATGAATCCCTATCTGCTGCTCTTCAAAACGCTATATATATTGTTGGTGCTATCTGAAAGAGAAGCAGAGTAACACAAATGCCAATTTGGAGTGTATTTGTGAAGAGCAACCTGATTGTGGTTTCATATTATTTTTAGGACTAGACACTTAAAGTACCTAACAGTAAGTAATGTTCAGATGT
>JAGTTF010006076.1:25423-59399 GCA_019095985.1 Streblospio benedicti
ATCTCAAATATATGATACATTGCACCATAAAACGAATCTTGTGATGATTTGGCTCTAAATACCAATCCTCTAGGTCTAAAATTTCACCATGGTGTACTAAAGGTTTCGATGCTTCTTGAATCTGGATCAAGTAACAATTGGTGGTATTCACTGGTGAGATCGACTTTAGAGAACAGTACACAGTTGTGGAATTTATGTATAAAATCTTCATCAATCGGGTTGTGTGCAACTCTATTTCTCTCCACATATTTATTTGGTATCTTAAGATCAATACAGGTTCTTATCTTATGCGGCTCTAAATTCTCTTTATCTGTGCTTGCATATTTTGACTTGGGTTGGACGACCAGTGGTGAACACCACGTTATTGGTTCCCCTGGGGGTACTTCCTCAAAAATGTTCTCTTTTGTTGCGTGATCTAACCACTTTTTAAAGGTTCTTGCAAGTAATATGCAACAGGACGTGGTTTTTGAACTACTGGCTGTACATGTTCCTTCATTGTGAACTTTGCAGACATATGTTTGATTTGCTCAATTCCATTGAACACTGATTCATACTTTTCAATCAATGGTACATATGGATTCTTGTCATGGTGAGTGGCTTTAATTCTAACGTTATTCTTTTCTTTTAGATATCCGAATTTGTCTATTCATAGCATACCGAGGTCTTCTAACATGTCTTTAGATAACAATGGGTGGGAATTTATATGACCCTTGATGACAACAAACTTTGTGAGTACGCCTCTTTGTTTGTTTCTCACAACAATTTTTATTTCTCTTTTTACCGTCGGTTTGCTTCGTAGAGTGCTCAATTTTACTTTGCTCTCTTCTAACTTCATTTTCATTTTACATCTGTTCTTCAGTGCTGCAAATTGATGCTCGTCCATTACATTTATATCAGCTCCACTATCAGGTTCAACGTATATGTCAACGTCTTCAACTTTTACTCTTATCAGTTTATCATCTCCTTTAATATTTTTTACCTTATGAATGTTTCTGGTTGTGTGACCCACGATTCTGCCCACAAGTTCATCATCTGAACTGCTCCTGTCATTAACTTCATTTTCTTCTTCTGTTCTATTAACTTTCTTGTTGTCGTCTTGATCAAACATTCTATTATTTTTGCTTCTACACATGGTCTGGAAGTGATTTTTGCGATGGCATATTCTACATTCCTTACCAAATAAAGGACAATTTCTTCCTGGTGGGTGTGCGTCTTTATAACCACAGTAGCCAGAATTTCCACTCTGATCATTCAGTGTTGCATGATCACTTTGATACGTCCTCTTTTGTTTTTGTGGTCTTTTTCTCTCCAGTGGTCTGCCTCTTTTTAGTTCTTCTTTCTGGCGAATTTTGTGTATTGCCTCCTCTTCCATCTACAGGGCGCTGGCCTTAGTAAAGTTCAATTTCTTCTTTTATTGACCCATGCTTCAGTAAATCTTTTAAAGTGTGTTATTTTGTCATTGTTTCTCTCCTCAGATTTTTATCATTCATTACCTGCAAAAGTCTTGTTCTAATTGCATCGTCTTTATCTGCAAAAGCACATTTGTCTGCTTGCTTTCTTAGCTCAACATAGTAAACGGACATCTGCTGATCTCCCTGCTTCATGGTTTCAAATTTATTTCGTGCAGCATCTTTGTTTGTAGTGATAGCAAGGTGTTTGTTAATTTTGAACACAGCTTTATGAAAATCCGATACCTGATTGCTGGATTCCGCCATATTCTTTTGATCCTCGTCGCCAATTTAATAATTCAAAAGTATGTATAAAAAGGTCCGTCATATATTACATCTTGTGCGCAACTGACGAATGTCTAAAACATTATGGTATGCATTCATACACAATATACAGTATACAATGTACTACCAGCCTGGTCTTATACACAGGAATTATGCAGGATATTACACATCTTTTTCAGCTCTATATCAAGTAAAAACTGTGATACACATGATAATGCCGCATGTATATATATCATTTATAGTTATTTACCTTGTTGATAATATTTTGTTAGGAATATCATGCAAACTATATATAAACATGAAAATCACGCAACTGGAATGTATAAAGCCTATTTTGTGAAAGGTGAGTTAATATCTCTTTAATTCTTTTTCTTGCATTTAGCATCTTTCTTCACAATAAACTAAAATGTCTATTGTACATTAGACAAAGCTTCAATGTGTAGTTGCATTTAGAATTTTACCAGGATAAAAGTTAGAATATGTATTTCAAAACGCACCAAAGTTTAACCAACGATTCAAATAATTTGACTTTTAACAGTTAATTTTTGAATTTTAGGATATTTACAAAAAAGACGTTCGATGGTGATACTCAAGTTATAGTGTACGGCACATTACTGGCTGTCCTTGTGAAGGTCATTGTGTGAGTTTGGTATGTCTCAACTGGTAAATATGTTCATTTGCTTTTATTTTCATAAATTTCAAATTTGCATTGTTTGTCTACAAATGTATATAATGATTTATCAATAAGCACTATCAAGCTATTTGACCATTAAAGTTACAATATTTTCAGGTACATTAATGATGGTGTGGATCAAGCACTAGTGGATCAGAAAATTAGTTTCTCTCCATGGAAATTATCTGCATAGCATTATCAAAATGTACTGAACTCGTAGGTATGTTAACCTATTTTTGTTTAAAAAATAGTGAACTTGCATTTTGAAGTGTTTTTGCCTGCAAACCTATTTGATAGGATCTCTATATGCATTATCAAATCATAGGAGCGATTTTCATGTATTCTTTTTTTCCAGAATATATGGACAGTTGAAAATTGATGTCTACCAAAGACTTTTAAGTCACCCAGAGCTATATTTGATTAATATGCACAACATGGAGATGGAAGGAAATGGATGATTTATAAGTGCTTCACATCGTTTATTCAAGGAGAGATGATTATAGAGACCTTTAACACCTCTATTGTAACACACAGCAAATAAATATAAAAACTTGAATTACAATGTATATTCTTATATGCATGTTTTCACTTGAATTGTTGTTTTGGTTTCAAGCAAATGTAATTCATTTTTCAACCTCAGCTTTTGCTGTTTAGTCAGTCAAATAAATATCATATAGCCAACTCTTGACTTTTGATTATTCTACTTATCTTCTAAATATTGGTAATGTTCTGACTGTCCATAATAAATTTTCATAGTTAAGCTTTAGATCCTCAAAAAAGATTCTGCTTGTCATACTGTGTTTCCTATGATGTAAGCCTTGTTGGGCATAAATAGTCCACATATGTAATATTTTTGAACACAAATACGAATATTTTGCTCCTCTAAGAGCACGAAATTCAAGTTTTCTACTGTACAGCATACGGTACACTCCTTTTTAACAGTATAAGCAATCATATTAAATGATTAACATCATCTTATTTATACTTTACTCTAAAAGCCTTTTCTAAATTTTGAAGTTAAGGGTCTAGTCCTAAACAAATTTAGGTCAAACGCGTTTTTACTTGTAAACAAACTTACTAGGAATTCAGTATAGTACCTAAAACAGTCCCCCCTTCTTGTCGTGGGTGTAACTGAGTATACTATGGCATTTGAAATGTGGATATTCTGAAAGGGCATGCAATTTTGATAATGCCAACCCATTTTGGTATGACTTTGAGTTAGTTTGATTTGCATGAAGTGAACGTCTCCAAGAGCGTCATCTGACACTTTGGGCCGATTTTGGCACTTTCTGAAGCACATGGATATATCAATTTTTACGGAAAATCATTGTTGCCATTAAAAGCAGAAATCAAACAAAAATTACCAATGTCAAAATTCACAAACCACTCTCTCTTCAGACCCCACTGAGCCGAAGTTACAAGTTTGACCCCCGATCTAGCATATGACCTTCTGATTCCTCAAAATATATTCTAGCATATATCCAAAAATGACCAACCTTTCAGGTGTAAATATTTTTTTAATTGATTTTAAATGAATCCCTATCTGCTGCTCTTCAAAACGCTATGGATGTTGTATGATTTGACAACGAGATTGGAGTGTCAGTCGTGAAATTGAGCATGTTGACGTCTGATTTACCCTCACTTCGTTTTCATGATTGACACGACAATCGAGTGGTCTATCATGACTAAAACCTACACTAAACGAGTGTCATATTCGTTTTTATTTTAAAATAGATTATATCATAACATTCTCATTGCCATTTTGACCATGCAAAGTCAGCGGCTGTTATTCAGTTAAAACCTTTGAATATTTAGCATAGTTTCGAAATTATCCACTATAAAAAACATTTGTAAATGATAAAGGAAGAATATGCTATTGATTTGACACCAAGATATAATTAATCCAACAACAATAATTTTGTTAAATATTAGTTGGAAGTCGGAAGATGTGTCAAAATGTTTATTCGTGCTGATTTACTCATGCGCATTACAGCCCTTAGCAGCTTGCATGTCTTCCTTAGCAACGTGCATATCGTATAATTGAACACGCCGCTCGACCAATCAGCGTGGGTTTTTGGCGGAGATTTTTGCAAGGAATGATAGAATGACTATGTTAGCTGCAAGTGAAGCAGAGTAACACAAATGTGAATGTGGAGTATATTTATAAAGAGCTACCTGATTGTGGTTTCTTATTATATTTAGGACTAGACCCTTGAAGTAATGTGCAGATGTTGTTTATTTTCCACACAATGTTATGTTGTAGAATCTAATAAACATTCTATTTGTGTGGTTAACAATGAGTAAGTCATTTATTAAAGGAGCACAATATTTTTATTGTATGCATTGACTGTGATAGAACATAAAGTTACAAATATGATACATAGAAATCAGCAAGGGCTAATTTCCATTTGTTGTTTTGATTCAGCATATATTTGGGTAGAATATATTTTGATACCTATTAGTTCTAAACTAAAACCTCAGCAACCTTCTTGTGCCGATTTTGTCAGAGATCAAATTATTTTGCTATAAATTCTGCAAAGAATGTCATAAAATGTGAACAAATAGAAGATTTCCTGAGCAGCCATCTTTGATGCTCAATAATGTGTATGCATGTAAAAATGAGCATTGCTAGCGCTACTCCAAATTGTTCAGCTTTATATAAATGGTAAATGGCCTATTCTTGACTTCTGATAATTCTACTTATCTAAATATTCGTAATGTTTATACATTCCATGACAAATTTTCATAGTTAAGCTTTAAATCCTTAAAATGAGTTCTGCTTGTAATACTGTATTTCCTATAATGTAAGATTTGTTGGGCATGAATAGTCAACTGATGTAATTTTTTGTTAAATCAAATGCGAAATTTTTGCTCCACTAAGAGGAAGAAATACAAGTTTTTATCTGCAATAGAGCATATGTTACACTCCTGTACAACAATATAAGCAATTGTGTTTTGAATGATTAACATCTTCTTATTTTTACTTTGTTCTAAAAGCCTTTTCCCTAAGTAATGATCAGATGTTGGAAAATGGCCCCAACTGACAGGATAGGTTTTCTGATATGTACATTTTGCACACATCCAACTACATCAAATAAAAACCAACATGGGTGTTAATGATGTAAAAGTACACCCCATTCAAATATATATGTTGCAAATGCAGAACACTCGACTGCACAATGAGTATCAAATGTTTAAGGTACTATACTGGAATTTTACTATGCTTTTCAAATAATACAACTTGTGCATTCTCTATATGTAAACTATAATGCCCTTTCACCACATCTGGCAAATTGGACAAATTTACTTTATTTTCCACACAATGTTATGTTGTACAATCTAATAAACATTCTATTTGTGTAGTAAACAATCAGTAAGTCATTCATTAAAGGAGCACAATATTTTGAATGTAAACATTAACTATGATAGAACATAAAGTTAAAGATATGATACATAGAAATCAGCAAGGGCCAATTTTTATTTGTTGTTTTGATTCAGTATATGTTTGAGTAGAATATATTTTGATACCATATTATTTCTAAACTAAAATCTCAGCAACCTTGTCCTGCTGATTTTGTCAGAGATCAAATTATCTTGCCACAAATTCTGCAAAGAATATAATAAAATGTGAACAAATAGAACATTTCCTGAGCAGCCATCTTTGATACTCAATAATGTGTATGCATGTAAAAATGAGCATTGCTAGTTCTGCTCCATCTTTTTGCAGCCTTATATAAATAGTATCTGCCCTATTCTTGACTTCTGAATATTCTACTTATCTAAATATTTGTAATGTTCTCACATTCCATAACAAATTTTCATAGTCAAGCTTTATATACTCAAAATAAGTTCTGTTTGTCATACTGTGTCCCCTATAATGTAAGCCTTGTTGGGCATAAATAGTCAATTCATGTAATCTTTTTGAACACAAATGCGAAATTTTTGCTCCTCTAAGAGCAAGACATACAAGTTTTTTTCTGCAGTATAGCATACAGTACACTCCTTTTCAACAATATATGCAATTATATTTTGAATGGACAACATTATCTTATTTTTACTTTGTTCTAAAAGTCTTTTCTAAATTTTGAAGTTAAGGGTCTAGTCCTAAAATTATAGAGGTCGCACCTGTTTTTGCTTGTAAACAAATCTACTAAGTGTTCAGTATAGTACCTAAAACAATGGCTTTTCTTGCTGTGGGGGGTAGCTAAGTATACTAGGGCATTTTCTAAGTACATATTCTGAAAGGGCATGCAATTTTAATCATGCCAAACCTATTTGGCATGATTTTGAAGACATTTGATTTGCATGAAATGAACATGTTCGAGGGCGTCATCTGACACCATGGGCCCATTTTGGCACTTTCTGGAGCACATGGATGAATCAATTTTTCACGGGAAATCAATTTAAACAATTTCCACATCTGATAGGTTGATCATTTTTGGATATATGCTAGAATATATTTTGAGGAATCAGAAGGTCATATGCTAGATGGGAGGTCAAACTTGTAACTCCGGCCTAGTGGGGGCTGAAGAGAGAGTTGTTTGTGAATTTTGGCAAAGTAATTTTTGTTTGAATTCTGCTTTTAATGGCAAGAGAAAGCTGCTATATGCAATATCACATTGTTATGATACATTTGAAATGAATCCCTATCTGCTGCTCTTCAAAACACTATATATATTGACTATGTCAGCTGAAAGAGAAGCAGAGTAACACAAATACCAATGTGGAGTGTATTTGTGAAGAGCGACCTGATTGTAGTTTCATATTTTTTTAGGGACTAGACCCTAAAGGTACCTAAGTAATGATCAGATTTTGGAAAATGGGCCCAAACTAACAGGATAAGTTTTTTGATATGTACATTTTGCACACATCCAACTACATCAAATTAAATCCAACATGGGTGTTAATGATGTAAAAGTACACCCCATTCAAATATATGTGTTGCAAATGCAGAACACTCGACTGCACAATGAGTATCAAATCTTTAAGGTACTATACTGGAATTTTACTATGCTTTTCAAATAATACAACTTGTGCATTCTCTATATGTAAACTATAATGCCCTTTCACCACATCTGGCAAATTGGACAAATTTACTTTATTTTCCACACAATGTTATGTTGTACAATCTAATAAACATTCTATTTGTGTGGTAAACAATGAGTATGTCATTCATTAAAGGAATATAATATTGTGAATGTATGCATTGACTATGATAGATCATAAAGTTATAGATATGATACTTAGAGATCAGCAAGGGCCAATATCTATTTGTTGTTTTGATTCAGTATATATTTGAGTAGAATATATTTTGATACCTATTATTACAAAACTAAAATCTCCACAACCTTGTCCTGCTGATTTTGTCAGAGATCAAATTATTTTTGCCACAAATTCTGCAAAGAATTTCATAAAATGTGAACGAATAGAAAATTTCCTGAGCAGCCATCTTTGATACTCAATAATGTGTGTGCATGTAAAAATGAGCATTGCTAGTTCTACTGCATCTTTTTTCAGCTTTATATAAATACTTTATACCCTATTCTTGATTTCTGATTATTCTACTTATCTAAATATTTGTAATTTTCTCACATTCCATAACAAATTTTCATAGTTAAGCTTTAAATACTCAAAATAAGTTCTGCATGTCATACTGTGTTCCCTATAATGTAAGCATTAATGGGCATAAATAGTCAACTCATGTAATCTTTTTGAACACAAATGCGAAATTTTTGCTCCTCTAAGAGCAAGACATACAAGTTTTTCTGCAATATAGCATACGGTACACTCCTTTTCATCATTATATGCAATTATATTTTGAATGGAAAACAACATCTTATTTATGCTTTGTTCTAATTTTCTATTTTGAAGCAAACCTAAAATTTTAGAGGTTGCATGTGTTTTCTTGTAAACAAATTTACTAAATTTTCATCAAACAAAGTCTTTATGCCGTTTATTTTGAATGGAAAAACAACATCTTATTTATGCTTTGTCCTAAAAGCCTTTTCTAAATTTTGAAGTTAAGGGTCTAACCTAAAATAATAGAGGTTGCATGTGTTTTTGCTTGTAAACAAATTTACTAAGCGTTCAGTAAAGTAAATAAAACAGTCACTTTTCTTGCCGTGGGGGGTAGCTGAGTATACTATGGCAATTGTGAATTACATATTCTGAAAGGGCGTGCGATTTTGATCATGCTAACCCATTTTGGCATGATTTTGAGGAAATTTTATCTGCATGAAATGAACATGTCCGAAGGCGTCATCTGACACCTTGGGGCCGATTTTTGCACTTTTTGAAGCACATGGATGTATCAATCTTTACAGGAAATCAATTTAAACAATTTCTACACCTGAGCAGTTGATCATTGTTGGATATATGCTGGAATATATTTTAAGGAATCAGAAGGTCATATGCTAGATGGGCAGTCAAACTTGTAACACAAATGCTAAGTGGGGGCTGATGAGAGAGTGGTTTGTGAATTTTGGCAACATAATTTTTAATGAATTTGCTTTTAATGGCAAGTTAAATTTGCTATATGCAATATCACAATGTAATGATACATTTGAAATGAATCCCTATCTGCTGCTCTTCAAAACCACTATATATATTGACTATGTCAATTGAAAGAGATTTAGAGTAACACAATATACCAATGTCTAATAGATATATTTTTGAAGAGCGACCTGATTTAAAGTAGTTTCATATGTTTTTATTGACTAGATCTAAAAGATACCTAAGTTGTGATCAAAGGGCAATATAATGGGTTGTTTTGATTCAGTATATATAGGAATATATTTTGATACCTGTTATTTTGAAACTAAAATCTCAACAACAAAAATGTTCAGGGCATCCTGCTTATCTTGTTAGAGATCAAATTATTTTGCAAAAAAGTCTTCAAAGAACATCATACAATTTGACCAAATAGAACATTTCTTCAGCAGCCATCTTTGATTCTTGAGCATTGCTAGAGCTACTCCATCTCTTCCAGTGTTATATAAACAGAATATGCCCTATTCTTGACTTCTGATTATTCAAATTATCTAAATATTCGCAATGTTCTCACATTCCATAACAAATTTTCATAGTTAAGCTTTAAATACTCAAAATTGTAAAATAAATAGTCAGCTCATGTAATCTTTCTGATCAAAAATGCGAAATTTTTTGCTCCTCTAAGAGCAAGACATGCAAGTTTTTCTGCATATAGTACGAAACACTTTTTCAACAATATATGCAATTATATTTTGAATGGACAACAACATCTTATTTATACTTTGTTCTCATAGTCTTTTCTAAATTTTGAAGTTAAGGGTCAATACCTAAAAAATAGAGGTCGCATGTGTTTTTGCTTGTAAACAAACTTACTAAATGTTCACTATAGTACCTAAAACAGTCGCTTTTTCTGCTGTGGGCGCGGGGCGGGGTAGCTGAGTAAACTATGGCATTTGTAAAGTACATATTTTGAAAGGGCATGCAATTTCCATCATGCCAACCCATTTTGGCATGATTTTGAAGAAATTTGATGTGCATGAAATGAACATGTCCAATGGCGTCATCTGACACATTTGGGCCAATTTTGGCACTTTCTGAAGCACATGGATGAATCAATTTTTACATGAAATCAATTTAAACAATTTCCACACCTGAGCAGTTGATCATTTTTGGATATATGCTAGAACAAATTTTGAGGAATAAGAACTTCATATGCTAGATGGGCGGTGAAACTTGTAACTCCGGCTAAGTGGGGGCTGAAGAGAAAGTTGTTTTTGAATTTTGGCAAGGTAATTTTTGTTTCATTTCTGCTTTTAATGGCAAGAGAAAGCTGCTATATGCAATATCACATTGTTATGATACACTTTAAATGTATTCCTAACTGCTGCTCTTCAAAACACTATATATATTGACTATGTCAGCTGAAAGAGAAGCAGAGTAACACAAATACCAATGTGGAGTGTATTTGTGAAGAGCGACCTGATTGTAGTTTCATATTTTTTAGGACTAGAACCTAAAGGTACCTAAGTAATGATGAGATGTTGGAAAATGGCCCAAACTAACAGAATAAGTTTTTTATATGTATATTTTGCACACATCCAACTACATCAAATTAAATCCAACATGGGTGTTAATGATGTAAAAGTACACCCCATTCAAATATATATGTTGCAAATGCAGAACACTCGACTGCACAATGAGTATCAAATGTTTAAGGTACTATACTTGAATTTTATTATGCTTTTCAAATAATACAACTTGTGCATTCTCTATATGTAAACTATAATGCCCTTTCACCACATCTGGCAAATTGGACAAATTCGCTTTATTTTCCACACAATGTTATGTTGTACAATCTAATAAACATTCTATTTGTGTGGTAAACAATGAGTATGTCATTCATTAAAGGAATATAATATTGTGAATGTATGCATTGACTATGATAGATCATAAAGTTATAGATATGATACATAGAGATCAGCAAGGGCCAATATCTATTTGTTGTTTTGATTCAGTATATATTTGAGTAGAATATATTTTGATACCTATTATTACAAAACTAAAATCTCCACAACCTTGTCCTGCTGATTTTGTCAGAGATCAAGTTATTTTGCCACAAATTCTGCAAAGAATTTCATAAAATGTGAACGAATAGAAAATTTCCTGAGCAGCCATCTTTGATACTCAATAATGTGTGTGCATGTAAAAATGAGCATTGCTAGTTCTACTGCATCTTTTTTCAGCTTTATATAAATACTTTATACCCTATTCTTGATTTCTGATTATTCTACTTATCTAAATATTTGTAATTTTCTCACATTCCATAACAAATTTTCATAGTTAAGCTTTAAATACTCAAAATAAGTTCTGCATGTCATACTGTGTTCCCTATAATGTAAGCATTAATGGGCATAAATAGTCAACTCATGTAATCTTTTTGAACACAAATGCGAAATTTTTGCTCCTCTAAGAGCAAGACATACAAGTTTTTCTGCAATATAGCATACGGTACACTCCTTTTCATCATTATATGCAATTATATTTTGAATGGAAAACAACATCTTATTTATGCTTTGTTCTAAAAGCCTTTTCTAAATTTTGAAGTTAAGGGTCTAACCTAAAATAATAGAGGTTGCATGTGTTTTTGCTTGTAAACAAATTTACTAAGCGTTCAGTAAAGTATATAAAACAGTCACTTTTCTTGCCGTGGGGGGTAGCTGAGTATACTATGGCAATTGTAAATTACATATTCTGAAAGGGCGTGCGATTTTGATCATGCCAACCCATTTTGGCATGATTTTGAAGAAATTTTATCTGCATGAAATGAACATGTCCCAGGGCGTCATCTGACACCTTGGGGCCGATTTTTGCACTTTCTGAAGCACATGGATGTATCAATTTTTACAGGAAATCAATTTAAACAATTTCTACACCTGAGCAGTTGATCATTGTTGGATATATGCTGGAATATATTTTAAGGAATCAGAAGGTCATATGCTAGATGGGCGGTCAAACTTGTAACACGGGCTAAGTGGGGGCTGATGAGAGAGTGGTTTGTGAATTTTGGCAAGATAATTTTTGTTTGAATTCTGCTTTTAATGGCAAGTTAAAGCTGCTATATGCAATATCACAATGTAATGATACATTTGAAATGAATTCCTATCTGCTGCTCTTCAAACCACTATATATATTGACTATGTCAGCTGAAAGAGAAGCAGAGTAACACAAATACCAATGTGGAGTGTATTTGTGAAGAGCGACCTGGTTGTAGTTTCATATCTTTTTAGGACTAGACCCTAAAGGTACCTAAGTAATGATCAGGTGTTGGAAAATGGCCCAAACTAACAGGATAAGTTTTTTGATATGTACATATTGCACACATCCAACTACATCAAATTAAATCCAACATGGGTGTTAATGATGTAAAAGTACACCCCATTCAAATATATGTGTTGCAAATGCAGAACACTCGACTGCACAATGAGTATCAAATCTTTAAGGTATTATACTGGAATTTTACTCTGCTTTTCAAATAATACAACGTGTGCATTCTCTTTATGTAAACTATAATGCCCTTTCAACACATCAGGCAAATTGGACAAATTTACTTTATTTTCCACACAATGTTATGTTGTACAATCTAATAAACATTCTATTTGTTTAGTAAACAATCAACAAGTCATTCATTAAAAGAGCACAATATTTTGAATGTAAACATTAACTATGATAGAACATAAAGTTAAAGATATGATACATAGAAATCAGCAAAACAAAAATTTTTATTTGTTGTTTTGATTCAGTATATGTTTGAGTAGAATATATTTTGATAAGTTCATATTATTTCTAAACTAAAATCTTATTCTATCAAAATAATGATTTTGTCAGAGATCAAATTCATCTACTTAGCTTGAAACAAATTCAGCTTTGATGAGAATCTGTAATAAAATGATCACCTATTCTTGACTTCTGAACAAATATCTTTGAGCATTCCATCTTATATTTTGGCAAAATATATGCAATGTATTCTTGAATGGATTAATAGTTCTGATCTATTTTTGCAGCTTTAAAAATAAATATCTAAACAGTTTATTCATTGACTTTTTGAAGGAAATGTTCAAAACTTGTATATTTGTAATTTTTGCATTGGGGGCCATGGATGCTAGAAAAGATAGTACATTATTTTGAAAAAAATAAGTTTCTGTTTCCCATACTTTGGCATGATTTAAAATGAAGCCTTGTTGTGCATAAATTGTCAATTCAAGTAAGCTTTTGGACAAGCCCCAGGATATTTTTTGGCAATCTAATAGCAATGATGCATCTATTTTTTCCAAGGGAAATTAATTTAAACAATTTCCAACCTGAGCAGATCAGCACCTTTTTTGACACGTAATCAATCAAATTTTGGTGAAAGGGCATTTGCGTGGGATTTTCCAAATTTAAAGAGGTGCAAGAGAGATTTTGTTTATTTTGCAAATCTAGTTTGAACAGTTTTAAATCTCAAAAAAAAACACATTTATATGAAAGTGCATTTGTTATGAGGTACATGCCAATAACCACTAATTTGGGCATTTTCTAAACACTATATTTGACTATATTTTGAAAGTTCTGAATCATAAGCAATGGCAATGTGGAATTTTGAAGATGATTTTGATTGTAGTTTTATATTTTTTATGACTATGACCCTAAAGGTACCTAAGTAATGATCATTTTGAAAAATGGGCCCAAACTAACAAGATTGAGTTTCTGATATGTACATTTTGCTCACATCCAACTACATCAAATTAAATCATGACATGGGTATTAATGATGTAAAAAGTACACCCCATTCAAGTATATATGTTTCAAATGCAGAACACTCGACTGCACAATGATTATCAAATGTACTAAACTGAAATTTTACTATGCTTGTCAAATAATACAACGTGTGCGTTCTCTATATGTAAACTATAATGCCCTTTCACCACATCTGGCAAATTGGACAAATTTACTTTATTTTCCACACAATGTTATGTTGTACAATCTAATAAACATTCTATTTGTGTGGTAAACAATGAGTAAATCATTCATTAAAAGGAATATAATATTGTGAATGTATGCATTGACTATGATAGAACATAAAGTTACAAAAATAATACGTAGAAACGAGCAAGGGCCAATTTCTATGTGTTGTTTTGATTCAATATATATTTGAGTAGAATATATTTTGATACCTATTATTTCTAAACTAAAATCTCAGCAACCTTGTCCTGCTGATTTTGTCAGAGATCAAATTATTTTGCCACAAATTCTGCAAAGAATATCATAAAATGTGAACAAATAGAAAATTTCCTGAGCAGCCATCTTTGATACTCAATAATGTGTATGCATGTAAAAATGAGCATTGCTAGTTCTACTCCATCTTTTGCAGCTTTATATAAATACTATATGCCCTATTCTTGATTTCTGATTATTCTACTTATCTAAATATTTGTAATTTTCTCACATTCCATAACAAATTTTCATAGTTAAGCTTTAAATACTCAAAATAAGTTCTGCATGTCATACTGTGTTGCCTATAATGTAAGCATTAATGGGCATAAATAGTCAACTCATGTAATCTTTTTGAACACAAATGCGAAATTTTACTCTAAGAGCAAGACATACAAGTTTTTCTGCAATATAGCATACATTTACACTCCTTTTCATCATTATATGCTAATTATATTTTGAATGGAACAACATCTTATTTATTTTTTGTCCTAAAAGCCTTTTCTAAATTTTGAATATTTAACCTAAAATAATAGATAAATGTGTTTTTTGGTTGTAAACAAATTCACTAAGCATTCATTAAAAATAAATAAAACAATCACTTTTCTATGCCGTGGGGGTTAGCTGAAATACTATGGCAATTTTGAAAATACCATTCTGAAAAGGCGTGCGATTTTTATCATGCCAAACATTATATTTTCAATGCATTCTCGCATGTGATTATGCTTTGTTCTTCACCTGGGGCCAATTTTGATAATTTTGAAGCACATGGAAGTACATTCATTATAAATTTTTAATAATTTTTAACAATTTCTACACACCTGAGCAGTTTTCATTGATGGATATATGTCACATATATTTTAAGGAATCAGAAGGGCATATGCTAATGGGTGGTCAAACTTGCAACAATCTGGCTAAGTGGGGGCTGATGAAAGTCTTTTGTTGACTACTGGCAAGACAATTTTGTTTATATAATTCTGCTTTTAATCCAAGTTAAAGCAATATATGCAATTATCACAATGTTTTTGATACATTTATCTTATTTTTATTTTGCTCTTCAAACCACTTTTCTAAATTTTTGAAGTTAAAAGTCAGAGTCCGAAAACCATAATAGAGGTTTTGCATGTTTTTTGCTTGTAAACAAATTTTTAAGGACTTCAGTAAAGTACCTAAAACAATTTTCTTGCTGTTGGGGTTAGCTAAGATTTGATTTGGATGAAATGAACATGTCCGAGGGCCTCATCTGACACCTTGGGGCCGATTTTTGCACTTTCTGGAGCACACGGATGTATCAATTTTTCACAGTAAATCAATTTAAACAATTTCTACACCTGAGCAGTTGATCATTGTTGGATATATGCTGGAATATATTTTAAGGAATCAGAAGGTCATATGCTAGATGGGCGGTCAAACTTGTAACACGGGCTAAGTGGGGGCTGATGAGAGAGTGGTTTGTGAATTTTGGCAAGATAATTTTTGTTTGAATTCTGCTTTTAATGGCAAGTTAAAGCTGCTATATGCAATATCACAATGTAATGATACATTTGAAATGAATCCCTATCTGCTGCTCTTCAAACCACTATATATATTGACTATGTCAACTGAAAGAGAAGCAGAGTAACACAAATATCAATGTGGAGTGTATTTGTGAAGAGCGACCTGATTGTAGTTTCATATCTTTTTAGGACTAGACCCTAAAGGTACCTAAGTAATGATCAGGTGTTGGAAAATGGGCCCCAACTAACAGGATAGGTTTTCTGATATGTACATTTTGCATTCATCCAACTACATCAAATTAAAACCAACATGGGTGTTAATGATGTAAAAGTACACCCCATTCAAATATATATGTTGCAAATGCAAAACACTCGACTGCAAAATGAGTATCAAATGTGTTAGGTACTATACTGAAATTTTACTATGCTTGTCAAATAATACAACTTGTGCTTCTCTATATGTAAACTATAATGCCCTTTCACCACATCTGGCAAATTGGACAAATTTACTTTATTTTCCACAAAATATTATGTTGTACAATCTAATAGATATTCTATTTATGTGGTAAACAATGAGTAAATCATTCATTAGCACAATATTTTGAATGTACTCATTGACTGGAATATAAAATAAAGTTACAGATATGATACATAGAAATCAGAAAGGGCTAATTTCTATTTGTTGTTTTGATTCAGTATATATTTGAGTGGAATATATTTTGATACCTGTTATTTTGAAACTAAAATCTCAGCAACCTTGTCCTGCTTATCTTGTTAGAGGTCAAATTATTTTGCAAAAAATTCTTCAAAGAATATCATACAATTTGAACAAATAGAACATTTCTTCAGCAGCCATCTTTGATTCTTGAGCATTGCTAGAGCTACTCCATCAGCGTTATATAAATAGAATATGCCCTATTCTTGACTTCTGATTATTCTACTACTCTAAATATTCGTAATGTTCTCACATCCCATAACAAATTTTCATAGTTAAGCTTTAAATACTCAAAATAAGCCTTGTTGGCCATAAATAGTCAGCTCATGTAATCTTTCTGATCACAAATGCGAAATTTTTGCTCCTCTAAGAGCAAGACATGCAAGTTTTTCTGCATTATAGCATACGAAACAATCCTTTTCAACAATATATGCAATTATATTTTGAATGGACAACAACATCTTATTTATACTTTGTTCTCATAGTCTTTTCTAAATTTTGAAGTTAAGGGTCAATACCTAAAAAGATAGAGGTCGCATGTGTTTTTGCTTGTAAACAAACTTACTAAATGTTCACTATAGTACCTAAAACAGTCGCTTTTTCTGCCGTGGGCGCGGAGCGGGGTAGCTGAGTAAACTATGGCATTGTAAAGTACATATTTTGAAAGGGCATGCAATTTCCATCATGCCAACTCATTTTGGCATGATTTTGAAGAAATTTGATGTGCATGAAATGAACATGTCCAATGGCGTCATCTGACTCATTTGGGCCAATTTTGGCACTTTCTGAAGCACATCGATGCATCAATTTTTTACGGGAAATTAATTTAAACAATTTCCACACTTGAGCAGTTGATCATTTTTGGATATATGCTAGAACATATTTTGAGGAATAAGAACTTCATATGCTAGATAGGCGTTAAAACTTGTAACTATTGCTAAGTGGGGGCTGAAGAGAAATTTTAGCTAGGTAATTTTTGTTTCATTTCTGCTTTTAATGGCAAGAGAAAGCTGCTATATGCAATATCACATTGTTATGATACACTTTAAATGGATTCCTAACTGCTGCTCCTCAAAACACTATATATATTGACTATGTCAGCTGAAAGAGAAGCAGAGTAACACAAATACCAATGTGGAATGTATTTGTGAAGAGCGACCTGATTGTAGTTTCGTATTTTTTAGGACTAGACCCTAAAGGTACCTAAGTAATGATCAGATGTTGGAAAATAGGCCCCAACTATAAGGATAGGTTTTCTGATATGTACATTTTGCTCACATCCACCAACATCAAATTAAAACTAACATTGGTGTTAATGATGTAAAAGTACACCCCATTCAAATATATATATATTGCATATGCAGAACGCTAGACTGCACAATTAGTATCAAATCTTTAAGGTACTATACTGGAATTTTACTATGCTTTTCAAATAATACAACATGTGCATTCTCTATATGTAAACTATAATGCCTTTTCACCACATCTGGCAAATTGGACAAATTCACTTTATTTTCCACAAATTGTTACGTTGTACAATCTAATAAACATTCTTTTTGTGCAGTAAACAATCAGTAAGTCATTTATTAAAGGAGCACAATATTTTTAATATAAGCATTAACTATGATACAACATAAAGTTACAGATATGATACATAGAAATCAGCAAGGGCCAATTTTTATTTGTTGTTTTGATTCAGTATACATTTGAGAAGAATATTTTTTGATACCATATTATTTCTAAACTAAAATCTCAGCATTCTTATCCTGCTGATTTTGTCAGAGATCAAATTATCTTGCCACAAATTCTGCAAAGAATGTAATAAAATGTGAACAAATAGAACATTTCCTGAGCAGCCATCTTTGATGCTCAATAATGTGTATGCATGTAAAAATGAACATTGCTAGTTCTACTCCATCTTTTGCAGCTTTATATAAATACTTTATGCCCTATTCTTGATTTCTGATTATTCTACTTATCTAAATATTTGTAATTTTCTCACATTCCATAACAAATTTTCATAGTTAAGCTTTATATACTCAAAATAAGTTCTGTGTGTCATACTGTGTTCCCTATAATGTAAGCCTTGTTGGGCATAAATAGTCAATTCATGTAATCTTTTGAACACAAATTAGTCCATGGGCTCCGTATACCCCTACTCCCCCCCCCGGGGGAGTTTTCGCAAACATATTTTTTTTGTACCTTAGATACTACTCTTAAGGAAAAATGATGTCTGCCCAAAATATTTGATGGCGAAATATATTTTTCAGGGTCAAACAGGGGGTCATTGGGTCAAAATTTCATAAAATTGCATTTATCTCGATTAATAACAAATTTAGAGTAAAAAAAGTATTGACCTTAGATAGGAACATATGTATGTGGAATCCAAATAAAACATCATATTTGACCTTTGACCTCTCCTTCAAAGGTCAAACAGGGGTCATCGTGGTCAAAATTTCATAAAATTGCATTTATCTCTATCAATAACAATTTTAGAGTAACAACTTGTATTGACCTTAGATAGGAACATGTGTATGTGGAATCCAAATTAAACATCACATTTGACCTTTGACCCCTCTATCAAGGTTACATTAGTAGGTCAATTTCAGGAAAATTTGTTCATTTTTGAGTTTACGAAAAAGAAATGAGCTGCTTTTTAAACATTTTATTTGCTAATAATCCATCATAAATTAGTTTTATTGATATAAGCATTTGTATTCTAGATTGGGATTACTTTTTATGTTTTATTTTTGATTAATACTGTATTAACTAATTATGCAAAAAATATACGGACGGAATTAATATGATGGTAAATGCCATGATTATCCCAGAGGATGAACTAAGAAAATGATGATAAACCATTTAACCAGTTAATTTATTAGACACCCAATCAGAGGAGTTAGCTTGTCTACTCTGATCATATTCATAAAGAGAAGCCATTGAAACTGCCTTTGAATATGTTTCATCAGATTACAGAAAACTTGAGGATGTTGGATTTTTAGTGAATGGTACCGTAATAGATTAGTCTTGCCCTACTAAGGTTTCTGCGCAGCCTGTGTACTTGTCCTGTAATTACTAGTGCCTGAATATTAGCAAAAAGGATTTTTATATCATTTATGAAGTTAGTAAATCATTTACATTAATTATGTTAATGTAGCGAGAAACTAAGAGCTGAACAACGTTGATCATTTGTAAAAAGATCACTTGAGTAATACTGTTTTGCCTTGAACATTTCTTTTTCTATGACTGGCAACTAGAATAGAATATGTTGATATATTGGAATTAACTGGCTAGATGTAGTATTGACATCAGAGGATTATTTCTCCAAGTTTATAGGACTATATCACAAAGCTTCTCTCAGGACTTAAACCCTCGACCCTACCACTGTGGCACCTATTCACAAAGCACTTAAGGCAGACCACCCGGGTCGGTCAGAATGTCCGAGTGGTCTAATGAGGCAGTTATACCTGTCTTAAGTGGTTGGTGAATAGGAGCCTCAAATGGTAGCGTGTACTCAGGTGATACGGCTGTCAAACTCATTTAATAAACATTTCTAGTATCAAACAGGACGTGCATTTTCTCTATTCGTGGTACAATTCAATAAAGATCCAACATCCTCAAGTTTTCTGCAATCTAATATATTCAAAGCATATTCAAATTCAAATGGCTTTTAATATGATCGGAGTTGACCAGCTCATTTTCTATGATCTGGTAGCCCCAGAACTTTAACTTTGGTCAGTAATGGTTTATCATCTTTTTTCTTAAGCTTATCTGTCTTGTTACTACTATGAATATACCGACACAGATGGAATCTTTTTCCTGCATATATTCTTGCATACTTGTTGCTGAATATTTATGTGCGTTTCTTACATTCATCATGGAATTTAGCTTCTCTTGCCTTCAAATCTACATCTATCACTTTACACAGCATCCTTTCATAACTTCGTCTCTCTGAACCCTCTTTTTAAGTCTTCCCCTGCAGTTTCTGTTTTTACATGTCCAACTTTCACTAAAAAAGAAATTTGCCAGGAAGAATTAATTCTGGAGTATTTTCACAAATAAACAGAAATCACAAGTGAATATTATTGATAAATTTGATTTTTTTTTTTTTTATTGATAGTTTAACCTCTGGATCTTGATCTGATTTTCATTTTATTGCTTTTAGATATTTGAGATTTGTGAATTTGCTGTAGCATTCTTTGTGATAACCACAGCATTTACTACCATATTCAGTCGGTTCACTTTTTGCAAATTTCATCATAATGTTGTTTTTAGATCCTTTAAACTTTGTCTCACTTCAATTGTTTCTTAATTTTCCCCAACTTTAATCTGATAAATTATCTATTTTGAAAGACTGCATACTTCTAAAACATATGATGCATGATTTTATGTTGCCCCTTTTCCTTGTTTTGCATTGCTTCTTAGATTTCATTTTCACTGAATTTTCCATGATTTAGCAATGACCATTGTATTATATAGATGTATTAAATTTGTTGCTCTTTTTTTTGTAAGTTACACATTTTTAGTCTAATGTCCAGTCAAATAATACTAAAACATAACAAAATTTGAGAACATGCACTTTATGAAGATATCAATGATACTGATGCTGCCTCAAATTCTACCATTAAAAGTGAAACCCATTGATATATTAAACTATTTAGTAAAATATTGATTAAAATAAAAAACATAATGTAATTCCAATCTAGAATACAAATGCTTATATCAATAAAACTAATTTATCGTGGATTATTAACAAATGAAATATTCAAAGCTGCTCATTTCTTTTCAGAAACACAAAAATGAACAAAATTCCTGAAATTGACCTACTAGTGTAACCTTTGATGGAGAGGTCAAAGGTCAAATGTGATGTTTAATTGGGATTCCACATACATGTTCCTATCTAAGGTCAATACAAGTTGTTACTCTAAATTTGTTATTAATCGAGATAAATGCAATTTTATGAAATTTTGACCATGATGACCCCTGTTTGTGTTTCGATATGGAGCCCGCAGACTATAAATGTGAAGTTTTCAAGCTCCTCTAGGAGCAAGACATACAAGTTTTTTTTTTTATTCTGCAGCATAGCATACAGTACACTCCTTTTCAACAATATATGTATATGCAATAATATTTTTAATGGACAACATTATCTTATTTTTACTCTGTTCTACAAGTCTTTTCTACATTTTTGAAGTTAAGGGTCTAGTCCTAAAATGATAGAGGTCGCACCTGTTTTTTGCTTTTTAACAAATCTACTAAGTGTTCAGTATAATTTTTAAAACAATGGCTTTTTCTTGCCGTGGTGGGTAGTTAAGTATACTAGGGCATTTTCTAAATACATATTCTGAAAGGGCATGCCATTTTTAATCATGCCAAACCTATTTGGCATGATTTTGAAGACATTTGATTTGCATGAGATGAACATGTTCGATGGCATCATCTGACACTGTGGGCCCATTTTGGCACTTTCTGGAGCACATGGATGTATCAATTTTTCACCGGAAATCAATTTAAACAATTTCATTTCTTTTTCTTTTTTTTCATTTCATTTTTTTATATATGCTAGAATATATTTTGAGGAATCAGAAGGTCATATGCTAGATGGGAGGTCAAACTTGTAACTCCGGCCTAGTGGGGCTGAAGAGAGAGTTGTTTGTGAATTTTGGCAAAGTATTTTTTGTTTGAATTCTGCATTTAATGGCAAGAGAAAGCGGCTATATGCAAGATCACATTGTAATGATACGTTTGAAATAAATCCCTATCTGCTGCTCTTCAAAACACTATACATATTGACTATGTCAGCTGAAAGAGAAGCATAGTAACACAAATGACAATGTGGAGTGTATCTGTGAAGAGTGACCTGATTGTGGTTTCAAGTTATTCTTAGGACTAGACCCCTAAAGGTACCTAAGTAATGATCAGAAAATGAAAAAATGGGCCCCAACTATAAGGATAGGTTTTCTGATATGTACATTTTGCTCACATCCAACTACATCAAATTAAAACTAACATTGGTGTTATTGATGTAAAAGAACACCTCATTCAAATATATATGTTGCAAATGCAAAACACTCGATTGCACAATGAGTATCAAATGTTTAAGGTACTATACATGAATTTTATTATGCTTTTCAAATAATACAACTTGTGCATTCTCTATATGTAAACTATAATGCCCTTTCACCACATCTGGCAAATTGGACAAATTCGCTTTATTTTCCACACAATGTTATGTTGTACAATCTAATAAACATTCTATTTGTGTGGTAAACAATGAGTATGTCATTCATTAAAGGAATATAATATTGTGAATGTATGCATTGTGCATTGATAGATCATAAAGTAATAGATATGATACTTAGAGATCAGCAAGGGCCAATATCTATTTGTTGTTTTGATTCAGTATATATTTGAGTAGAATATATTTTGATACCTATTATTACAAAACTAAAATCTCCACAACCTTGTCCTGCTGATTTTGTCAGAGATCAAGTTATTTTGCCACAAATTCTGCAAAGAATTTTCATAAAATGTGAACGAATAGAAAATTTCCTGAGCAGCCATCTTTGATACTCAATAATGTGTGTGCATGTAAAAATGAGCATTGCTACTGCTACCCCATCTTTTTTCAGCTTTATATAAATACTTTATACCCTATTCTTGATTTCTGATTATTCTACTTATCTAAATATTTGTAATTTTCTCACATTCCATAACAATTTTTCATAGTTAAGCTTTAAATACTCAAAATAAGTTCTGTTTGTCATACTGTGTTCCCCCATAATGTAAGCAGTAATGGGCATAAAATAGTCAACTCATGTAATCTTTTTTGAACACAAATGCGAAATTTTTGCTCCTCTAAAAGCAAGACATACAAGTTTTTTCTGCAATATGGCATATGGTACACTCCTTTTCATCATTACATATGCAATTATATTTTGAATGGAAAACAACATCTTATTTATGCTTTTTGTGTTCTAAAAAATCCTTTTCTAAATTTTGAAACAGTTAAGGGTCTAACCTAAAATAATAGGGGTTGCATGTGTTTTTGCTTGTAAACAAATTTACTATGATTTCAGTAAAGTAAATAAAACAGTCACTTTTCTTGCCGTGGGTGGTAGCTGAGTATACTATGGCAATTGTGAATTACATATTCTGAAAGGGCATTGTTGATTTTTGATCATGCCAACCCATTTTTAGCATGATTTTGAGAAATTTTTATCTTTTGGCATAAATGAACATGTCCGGCAGTTAAAGCATCTTATTTATATATGAACATGTCTTTTCTAAATTTTTAGAAAGCGGGTCATGATGACAGTACTTAAATAAATTACAGCTCAACCTTTGGGCCTAAATTTTCAGTATGGCGTACCTAAACACTTTTGCTACTCAGTGGGATATCAGGGGCAGGGTAGGTGAATTATGGCATTTGTAAGGTACATATTTTGAAAAACCCGTGCAATTTCCATCATGCAACTCATTTTGGCGGCCTGATTTTGATCTTGTTTTGCATGAAATGAACATGTCCAAGGGCGTCATCAATCATGGCATGGGCTTGGGGTCGATTGAGTTTCTGAAGCACATGGATGTATCAATTTTTACAGGAAATCAATTTAAACAATTTCTACACCTGAGCAGTTGATCATTGTTATATATGCTGGAATATATTTTAAGGAATCAGAAGGTCATATGCTTGATGGGCGGTCAAACTTGTAACAGGGCTAAGTGGGGGGCTGATGAGAGTGGGTTTGTGAATTTTGGCAAGATAATTTTGTTTGAATTCTGTCCATTAATGGCAAGTTAAAAAGTGCTATATGCAATATCACAATGTAATGATATATTTGAAATGAATTCTATCTGCTGCTCTTCAAACCACTATATATATTGACTATGTCAGCTGAAAGAGAAGCAGAGTAACACAAATACCAATGTGGAGTGTATTTGTGAAGAGCGACCTGGTTGTAGTTTCATATCTTTTTAGGACTAGACCCTAAAGGTACCTAAGTAATGATCAGGTGTTGGAAAATGGGCCCCAACTAACAGGATAGGTTTTCTGATATGTACATTTTGCACACATCCAACTACATCAAATTAAAACCAACATGGGTGTTAATGATGTAAAAGTACACCCCTTTCAAATATATGTTGCAAATGCAGAACACTCGACTGCACAATGAGTATCAAATGTTTAAGGTACTATACTTGAATTTTATTATGCTTTTCAAATAATACAACTTGTGCATTCTCTATATGTAAACTATAATGCCCTTTCACCACATCTGGCAAATTGGACAAATTTGCTTTATTTTCCACACAATGTTATGTTGTACAATCTAATAAACATTCTATTTGTGTGGTAAACAATGAGTATGTCAATACTATGTCATCCATTAAAGGAATATAATATTGTGAATGTATGCATTGACTATGATAGATCATAAAGTTATAGATATGATACTTAGAGATCAGCAAGGGCCAATATTTATTTGTTGTTTTGATTCAGTATATATTTGAGTAGAATATATTTTGATACCTATTATTACATTACTAAAATCTCCACAACCTTGTCCTGCTGATTTTGTTAGAGATCAAGTTATTTTGCCACAAATTCTGCAAAGAATTTCATAAAATGTGAACGAATAGAAAATTTCCTGAGCAGCCATCTTTGATACTCAATAATGTGTGTGCATGTAAAAATGAGCATTGCTAGTTCTACTGCATCTTTTTTCAGCTTTATATAAATACTTTATACCCTATTCTTGATTTCTGATTATTCTACTTATCTAAATATTTGTAATTTTCTCACATTCCATAACAAATTTTCATAGTTAAGCTTTAAATACTCAAAATAAGTTCTGCATGTCATACTGTGTTCCCAATAATGTAAGCATTAATGGGCATAAATAGTCAACTCTTTGCATCTTTTTTTTTAGCTTTATATATATACTTTATACCCTTATATATTCTTGATTTCTGATTATTCTACTTATCTAAATATTTGTAATTTCTCTATATGTAAACCATAGTGCCCTTTCACAACATCTGGCAAATTTGACAAATTTACTTCATTTTCCACTCAATATTATGTTTTGCAATCTAATAGACATTCTATTTGTGTGGTAAACAATGAGTAAGTCATTAATTAAAGGAGCACAATATTTTGAATGTACGCATTGACTGCGATATAACATAAAGTTACAGATATGATACATAGAAATCAGAAAGGGCTAATTTCTATTTGTTGTTTTGATTCAGTATATATTTGAGTGGAATATATTTTGATACCTGTTATTTTGAAACTAAAATCTCAGCAACCGTGTCGTGCTTATCTTGTTAGAGATCAAATTATTTTGCAAAAAAGTCTTCAAAGAACATCATACAATTTGACCAAATAGAACATTTCTTCAGCAGCCATCTTTGATTCTTGAGCATTGCTAGAGCTACTCCATCTTTTCCAGCGTTATATAAATAGAATATGTCCCATTCTTGATTTCTGATTATTCTTCTTATACTAAATATTCGTAATGTTCTCTCATTCCATAACAAATTTTCATAGTTAAGCTTCAAATCCTCAAAATAAGTTCTGCTTGTCATACTGTGTTTCCGCTAATGTAAGCCTTGTTGTGCATAAATAGTCAACTCATGTTATCATTTTGAACACAATTCCGAAATATTTGCTCCTCTAAGAGCAAGACATAGTTTTAATAACTATAGGTCTATAGCATTACTTACTGCATTCTCAAAAGTATTTGAAAGATTGATGTTCTAACAATTAATTGACTTTATTGGGGCATGGTTTTAATGCAGACAAATGCTATATTTTTTTCCAGTCCGGAACAGGAAGCCTTACTTCTACAAATTAAATGATACAATACTGAAAAATGTTAAATCACATCCGTATCTGGGCATTGAACTCGCAGAGGACCTTAAATGGTCAAAACACATAAATAATGTCAGCAGTAAAAGCCAACAAATCACTAGGATTCCTCCGCAGAAACTTGAGGCACTGCCCTTCAGATCTTAAAAAAAACCATACATCTCCCCTGGTGCGATCAATTCTGGACTATGGTGCCATTGTATGGGACCCGTACTCAAATACTGATCGTGAGAAACTCGAGAAAGTCCAGCGCCCAGGGCGAACCGTTTTATCACTGGTGACTACAAATCTAGATCTCCAGGCTGTGTCACCAGTATGCTCAAAACCCTAGACCTTCAAGACCTTCAAGAAAGACGCAAAGACCTGCGTCTCACATATTTTCAAGGTCGTAAATGGTCTCATAAAAGCGATGCCTCCGGAAAAACTTCCTGACACCAACTAGAACTGGCTGTAGAAGAATCAAGGCAAAAGCCTTCTCAGGCTATCATTCAGAAAACCCAGTTTCGGCCCACGTCAGAAAAAATAACTTCGAAAACATTTGTAGTGCCAAAGTCAAATTACGAACAATACACTCAGTCGTTTTTGTCAAAACAATTAGAGAGTGGAATGCTCTAGACGAACACGTGGTTCAAGCACAGACGGTCGATCAGTTCAAGACCCTGATCAGCCATAGCAGTGACTAATCAAGTCACAAAAGTCCTTTTGCCATGTGCCTGTTCAGGACTCTGCGAGTAATTGCTCAGATTCAGATTCAGAAATAATTTACTATACAAATATCAATGTGCATTCCGTGAAAAATACTCTACTGATATTGCACTAATGTCTATGTATGATAAAATTGTAAACTGTTTTGGTAATAAGAAATTTGGCTTGGGTATATTTATAGATCGTGCAAAAGCATTTGATACTGTTACCCATCGTCTTTTATTAGATAAATTGAACCACTATGGTGTTAGAGGCATAGCCAATAACTGGTTTAAAAGTTACCTGTCTGATCAAAAGTAATATACACTTTTTAATAATGATCTGTCATCTCAAAAAAATACTGTAACATGTGGTGTGCCACAAGATTCAATTCTTGGACCAGTTTTAATTATTCTATACATTAATGATTTAAACAATGTCTCAGACAAGATGTTTTACTAGCTCTTTGCTGATGACACTAATATTTTTATAAAAGGTACGGATTTGAAAGATCTCAATAATACTGTAAACGAGGAATTCAAAAAGCTATATATCTGGTTTTGTGCGTACAGCCTCTCTCTTAATGTAAAGAAAACAAATTATATTGTATTTCATAGTAAACAAAATATATACTCCCAATTCAATGGTACTATTATCAATGAGGTTGTTAAAACTAAATTTCTTGGTGTCACTGATGACAATACGTTATCTTGGAAATATCACTTAGATCATGGCTGTAATAAAATTAGTAAAAGTTTACATTTAATAGCAAAAGCTAGGAAGGTAATAGACACAAACTCTTTAATTCAATTGTATTATTCATTTGTATATTCATATATTCAGTACGGTATTGTAGTCTGGGCAACAGCCAATGCTAATATTTTAAACAAAATAATTGTACTGCAGAAGAAAATAATGAGAACGATTTGTGGAATAAGAAGGAGAGAATATACATCTCGATTATTCAAGAAGTATAAAATTCTAAAAGTAGAATATATCTATAACTTCAAGTTCTGCTCAACTGTATGTAAAATAACAATAGGTGATTTGCCAATCTATCTTGGACAAACCTCTATAAAGGCACTGATATTCATTCTCATAACACACGAAACAAAAGGGATTTCCGAGTTGCGTGTAAATTTAAAACTAATTATTCTAAAAGTACTTTTCAATATGCTAGTGCCAATTTATGGAAAACTTTACCTACTGATGTTAAAATAGTGAAACCTTATTTCACTTATAAAAACTATTTAAGGATTATTGTGCAGGGAAATATACTTTATAATTAATCAAAATGTTACTTTATTCAATCTGTATTCTATTTATAGGCCTACTGTGACTTGTTATTTCTGTAACTTTTTAATCATTCTGTGATACAAATACTACTGTGATTTTATAGTTATAAAAGCATCCTACACATGGGGAGGAACTTGATAAGTAATCAACTTCCTTCCTCCCAAGCCATATATATTACTGCTTATGTGTTTTAAAATATTTTGTGTCTTTATGAATATTGTAAATTGCATGAATTTTATATCATTAATATTTCTGTACATATGGCGAAATGATTAAATAAATAAAATAAAGTAGACATACAGGTTTTTCTGCAATATAGCATACGCTACATTCCTTTTCAACAATATATGCAATCTTATCTTAAATGATTAACAACATCTGATTTATATTTTGTTCTAAAAGTCTTTACTAAATTTTGAAGTTAAGGGTCTAGTCCTAAAATAATAGTGGTGCACGTGTTTGCTTGTAACCAAACTTACTAAGGGTTCAGTATAGTACCTAAAACAGTCACTTTTCTTGTCAAGGGGGGTAGCTGCTGGAGTATACTATGTCATTCACAAAGTACATATTCTGAGAGGGCATGCTATTTTGATCATGCCCACCCATTTTGTCATGATTTTGAAGAAATTTGATTTGCATGAAATGAACATGTGCCAGGGAGTCATCTGACACCATGGGGCCCATTTTGGCACTTTCTGAAGCACATGGATATATCATTTTTTTACGGAAAATCAATTCAAACAATTTCCACATCTGAGAAATTGATATGCTAGATGCTAGCATATCATATCTAGCATATGCTAGATGGGCGGTCAAACTTGTAACTCCTGCTCAGTGGGGGCTGAAGAGAGTGTGGTTTGGGAATTTTGGCAAGGTAATTTATGTTTGATTTCTGCTTTAAAAGGCAATGGAAAGTTGTTATATGCAATATCACATTGGAATGATATATTTTAAATGGCTCCCTATCTGCTGCTCTTCAAAACGCTAATTATATTGACTATGTCAGCTGAAAGAGAAGCAGAGTAACACAAATGCCAATGTGGAGTGTATTTGTGAATAGTTTCCTGATTGTGGTTTCATATTATTTTTAGGACTAGATCCTTAATGGTCTAGTCCTAAAATAATAGAGGTTGCACGTGTTTTTGCTTGTAAACAAACTTACTAAGGTCTCAGTATAGTACCTAAAACCGTCGATTTACTTGCCATGGGGGTTAGGTGACTATACTATGGCATTTGTAAAGTACATATTTTGTAAGGGCATGCGATTTTGATCTTGCCAACCCATTTTGGCATGATTTTGAAGCAATTCGATTTGCATGAAATAAATAATGTCCGAGGGCGTCATCTGACACTTTGGGGTCGATTTTAGAACTTTCTAAAGCACATGGATATATCAATTTATTACAGAAAATCAATTTAAAAAATTTCCACACCTGAGAAGTTGATCATTTTTCATATATGCAAAAATATATATTTGAGGAATCAGAAGGTCATATGCTAGATGGGGGGGTCAAACTTGAAACTACGGCTCAGTTGAGGCTGAAGAAAGAGTGGTTTGTGCATTTTGGCAAGGTAATTTTTGTTTGATTTCTGCTTTTAGTGGCAACAGAAAGCTGCTTTATGCAATATCACATTGGAATGATACATCTTAAGTAAATCCTTATCTGCTGCTCTTCAAAACGCTATATATATATTGACTATGTCAGCTGAAAGAGAAGCAGAGTAACACAAATACCAATGTGGAGTGTATTTGTGAAGAGCGAGCTGATTGTGGTTTCATATTGTTTTAGGACTAGACCCTCAAAGTACCTAAGTAATGTTCAAATGTTGGAAAATGGGCCCCAACTTACAGGATAGGTTTCTGATATGTACATTTTGCACACATCCAACTACGTCAAATTAAAACCAACATGAGGGTTACTGATGTAAAAGTACACCCCATGCAAGTATATATGTTGCAAACGCAGAAACCTCGTCTGCACCATAACTATCAAATGTTTAAGGTACTATAGTGAAATTTTACTATGCTTGGCAACTAATACAACTTGTGCTTTCTCTATATGTAAACTATAATGCCCTTTCGAGAGAGGGAACAGTGTACAAAGGACAATGCAGAATTTGTGAGAAAAACAGTATTAAGTGCACATACATAGGTGAAACTAGCAGGTCGGGATATGTTAGAGGCACACTCAAAACCAGACTCAATAAACCTCAAAGATACAAGCACAATGCCTTTGCAAGACACATGCTAGAGGAACACCCCCATCAGATACCTGACCTCAAGATAATTGGCAAGACATAATTGGCAACTACAAAACATCATTCGAAACGATTGAAGGTGTAGAGATTTATAATATAATAACTGCCATGAGTTCTAAACTAGATAATTACCAGCCAGCTTTCAACAGACTTATTTTCACTAATACATTGTCTAATTGAATATCATACTTGTCCTTAAGCATATTTCATGTTATTATCATTGATATGATCCGTAACCACCCAATGTTAATCTATGTATTCACTGTTAATCTCTTTGTACTGTAATGTTTTAATACCTTATAATTAATGTGATGTAGTAGTATGTTATTAATTTTGTGGAAACATTTTAATTGCTAATGAACCTTGCAGAGCTTGAACACGTTTATATTATTAATTTTAAAAATATTCTCTTTTGTGAATATTGCACGACCAAAAAGAACATAAAACAAAACTATCATATCATTCCTTAAACACTTGAAATAGATATGCTCGGATTAATTCTTTAAACCTGTGCTCTAGTAATTAGTTATTTTCTAATTCTGTATAAGTTAAGGTTAAAGTTTATTATTGTCAATAAAAGTATTCCGCACGTATTCTAGTTATTTTAGTCAAAGCTTATTCATGTTTATACCTGCGCCGATAATACGTAAAGCGTGTGGCCCAAACTATACGACATACGTAAGAGGTGTAATGGCTAAAACACTTGGTCAGTTATAGGTATATCAATAGCAGTGTTCACGCCTTGGTTAGCACAATTAGTTGCATGTCCATTGTCCATTGACACTAATTGACACTAATTGTCCATTGACACTAAGCTGCACAGGAGCTCCAAGGAAATCTATACCACCCTTGAACCAGGGGTAACTTATTATAGTAATGCTACATTTGCTGTACATTGTCATGCAGTGTTACAAAATCTAATATGTATGAATAAGCATACGCTTTAGGCCCCCCCCTATGCTATGTCTGGTCCATGTCCAGAAAATTCAAAACATTCTATCAGACAATGTGACACCAAAAAACAAAACAAAACAAACAAACAAACTGTCGGAATGAGTAGTTGGTTACATGCAGGCCGGATTTTGTGCAGAAAGTCCCTCTCGCTTTATTGCCATGTTTCACATATAAACAGTCTGTCATGCCCCCGGGTTTTAGACTAGTGACAACAAGAAACCCTTACCTTGACATTTCTATGTAAATTTTGAGAAATAGAAGCATGGTTTTGATACTTCTAATACATTCTGATAGTTCGGCTCATGGTGTTTTGGCATACAAATCAGGAATGTTGCATTAGATGGGGGTTGTCACTATCGAGGTCCTTGAAAGTAAGTAATGGTGTCTGTCAAGGCGGCATATTGTCTCCATTTTTATTTAACATGTACATGTATATGAATGATCTCTCTCTCTCTCTCTCTCTCTCTTGTTAAATAATTCTAATGTGGGATGCAAAATTAAATGCATATTGTACAATAATTTTATGTATGTAGATGCCACGTGTTGTGGCTTCCTGCCCTAGTGCTCTCAGGAAATTATTGGATATATGTAGTAAATTTGCAGATCGCATTGTGTCAAATTTAATGGGAAGAGCTCCAAATATATGTGTTTCAAACCTAAACTTTTAAAAAGTCTTCATGTTTCTTGTGTATCACTTGGAAGTGAAATTGTACCACTTGTGAAGAATACAAAGTATCTTGGGGTGTTCATTCATCATTGATAAAGAGGACGACTATAATATTAAAGTCTTGTGACAAGATTAACTCTGTAGATCAAGAAATAATTCATTGCAGCCATTGTTTAGCCATTCTATTTCCAAGCTATATAGTCGTGCCATATAACCGTTTTCACAGATGTTGTTTGGATGGATAAAATCTTTGTGATCTGTAAATTTCATGAGCAAAAGACACTGGAGACAGAAGTTACAGCACTGTATGTGACGGATTATGAGAAATAGAGATTCGTCTTTGGGTCTTGATTCATACATATGAAATGTTTACTATGGCAAAAAAAATAAGGATAGGGGAACAATTGAAATATATGCATGTGCAATATGAACATGATTAGACTAATACTTGTTTATGTGAGAGGGTTTCAAAATGAAAATTTCCATTTTTTACAACTCCCAAAACGGGGGTTATTTCGCGGCGGATGTAGAAATTCATTTCCAGAAGTATCTAATCCCCCCCCCCCCCAATGTTAAATTTTCACGTGCGTTCTGTGTGATATGAAATTGTTACGTTATCCATGATTGAGTACATTAGTATAGGTGCAGCGACCACGTTATCATCATACATGTGGCGTTGTTATCTGAACTTGATGTACGTCATTCGTTCAAAACTGTACGCAAAACGGAGTCATCCTGGTGCATTTGGCTGAATTTCGTGCTGAATTTCGAGCTGAATTTTTGGCTGAATTTTTGGCTGGATTCTGAGTTGAGTTCACAGCCTACAGAACTCGTGTGTATAGTCTTAACCAACCCAATCGGGGCTTAGGTATCATAAAGATATTTCAAATGTAAACATGATCTTACATATGTTCATGATAAACATCAAACACTCTTTGAAGTATATATATTGAGCTATATATATTTTCTGTGTGCCGTACAAGGAACTGTAATACTGTACTAGTAACAGAGGCATTACACACTCATCCTCTACCGCTATTTCAGCGGCTTGTGTCAGCTGGGACAACCAGAGATGAACTTTGTGATACTTTCAAGTATGAACTTTGCAGTCATCCTACAGCACTCTTTGAATCTCATTCTCATTCTTCAATGTGACCAGCCAACAATGCTATCGGGTCTAGAGTTGGTGAAGTCTTTGCAAATAACACAGGCGATGTGCATTATGTTTTAGACGGCGGTGCACTTTTGCACAAAATTCCTTGGACAAAGGGAGTTTACCTCGGAGAATATTCTACTGGACTATGCAACTTATGTTCAAAACAAGTATGACCGGTCTATTGTTGCCTTTGATGGTTATTCAGAGGGTCCTAATACTAAAGATTGCACACATGGCGAAAAGGTGAAATAGTTGGATCTGAAGTCCAGTTTACAGATGCCATAACTTTACAAACAAAGAAAGAGGATTTCGAAAACATAGGCTGCATTGTACGCCATTGTAAAGGTGATGCTGATTTACTGATTGTACACACTACATTGGAATGGGCAGAATCCAAGAACACTAGTGTAATTGTAGACGACACTGACATTCTTTGCCTTCTAATTCACCATGCAGTGTGTATGGCTCCAAAACACAGGAACCGACAAAGCTCGTGTACCGAGCAAGCCGACCGCGTCAACCGTTCCTTACGTAGGACGTAGACAAGTTTTTCCACGTTTCTCCACCAGACAGCAACAGGTGTCAGTAATAGACCTTTGTTTTCGAGGTTCTTATTTTTGGCTTTATCTTTTTTCCCAATTGGTCAATTTAAAAATCGATTTGCTATAGGAGACCCCATTGTCAAATTTCTCAATCTGTGCACTTCATTGTCTCTCATCAGACTGATCGA